>JAVQJF010083821.1:0-32048 GCA_036023855.1 Gadopsis marmoratus | reverse complement strand
CCCCCTGCGACCCTTCGGGATAAGCAGTCTGGTTAATGAATGAATGAATGAATGAATATATATATAATGACAAATAAAAAATAAATTATCCCTTAATTTTTCCTTATTATTTTCCCTTTCCACATTGCTTTTGCTTTTCCCTTATAGAGCCAAGCTTTGAAACAAATGGCTTTGGGCGGTCCTTCATGCCCAGGCTGAGTAATCAGTTCATGCATACATGAATCCTGCTTTGGCAGGAGCTTTTTAGCACGGACAACAGGAAATAGATGTGCCACAAGGGCTGGATGCTAACCGCCGTAAAACGAGGGACAGCGGTTTGAATCGGGGATCAATCATAGCAATCATAGATCAATCTATCGCTTCATAGCCAGCAACAGGCGATTCAGGTTAGCAAAGCTGTGTCTGTGTCTGGACATTAAGAAATATACCTTTTTGTCCAAATTTGGAAGTAAATGTGTGTTATTTGGCCACAGTTCAGTGACAACAGATTGGGCAGCAACTTCCCATATTAATGAAACACAAATTATAATGGGTAGAACTCAAAGGAAAGTTCCCCCCCACAGCAAATGTGTTTTCTTTTTGTTTGGTTAGTACTTGAAAGCAAAAGAATGTATGGTTGGGTCTATAAATATATTTTTTTAAAAGAAAAGACAGCAATCAAAGAAATAAACCCAAACTAATCCAAGACTCTTTTTGAATATGATATCCAGGATTAATCATATCAAGAGGGAAAATTAAAAACAGGCCCCAAATGTGGAAAAATGGATGAATGAAGACCAAGCAGATTAACAGTGACATATGGTCATGCTTAAAAATCTAAAACCTGGTCTTGATGATTGTAAATGGACTAAGGAAACTGGACTGGAAAGAGATAGTTACACCCTTGGGCGTGTGTATTTCATTCCCTCACCCACCCTCCACTTTTCTCTCAAATAAAACCTCCCTGTTGAGGAACAGACCGATTACATATAATTTATGATTCATAAGTTACTCTTTCTACAATTAATTTGTCACTTTTTATGGCCAGTTTGGGAGGACACACATGCAATGCAATTAGATTAGTGTTGAGGGTAGAAACCTTCCAGGGAAATCTGCTCTCATTTTAATTAATGTGATCAGTTTAATCGTTGCGTCAGAGCTTGTGTGGGAGCCAGTGTCTCCTCTCAAATCAGTGTAATGGGCCAAACAAGTTGACACTCACCCGGCGGAAAGACACTACATAGAAAGTGTCGCCACGGCGATTGATCTCATCAAAGAAGTCACTGTAGGTGTGATGAGGTGCGTAGTATACCTGCAACTCACTGCCAGGATTCCTGTTGGATAAAGAATAAAGAAAAATAAGCTGAAAAATATTCAGAAATTGGGGAAAAAAGATAAACTGGGATTCAGTCGATTTGGGTGTTTCAAACGGACACATACACCACTGACCAAGTGCTGGTAATCAAAGTTTTGTGCCAGAGAAGTGCATTATATTTGGCAAGTTTCATGCAGATAAAATTATTTAACGGTTTTAATATCAGATTTTAATTATAACACTAAAACTGTTTGATAGGTCTGTCTATTTCACCCCAATACAAACTACAGATCATCAGTTGCAGATCTACAGTGACCTACTTCCTTTGTTGCGTGAACACACAGTGGAGGCTAAAAGCTTTGGTAGACGCTACAGCTGTGGCCAGGTTCTAAACATAATGTACACAGCAGAGAGGTCACAGACATGAGGACGAAAACCAAAATGAAACTTTTGTGAAGGGCAACCCACAACCCCTCTGGGACCTGGGTACAAGATATCATGCTTGAAAAGGGAATTTTTCTTGTGCATTTTCTATTTTGATTCTGGTCAACCGGTGGCCTGCTGAAACTGATTTTTCTTCCTCTTTCGTCCTGTAGATTTGGACGTTTCATAGTCTTCACAGACTTACAACTGGGGGGGGGGACTGTAGGTGGCCAAAAAACTATTGACTCCATCTGTCTGATCTAAACTACAGTGTAGTCCAGCAGAAAAAAGGTTCTTGTTGTCTGCCAAACCTCTACAGCTGCGTAGAAGGGTCATGCTTTAAAATCACTTTATTATAATTAAAATATCAGTTGGATTGTAAAATCTGAAAAAGGGGTCAAACGCCAAAAATGTGGAAATAGAAGCAGAGATGTTGTTTCCCATTACAATTCCATTTAAAGACCCACTTTGGTCAAATACAACTGTAGAACAATTAAACATATCAGTTTGTTATGTCTACAGTTGCTTTGCTGACAATAAGCACTCCAGTACCGCAGCTCACTGTTTTAGTTTACAACAGTGTTGGATTTCCACACAAGTTCTAGTTACTGTGCGTTCTGAAATCTACAGTGTGTGCTGCCCTGTAGCTGTCCTGCCTAACGTGTTGCTTAAAATGCTTAATGCAGCTTTAAAATCGAATGAGAATTGTTTGTAATTAAGAAAAAAAAAATCAATTGAAACCTGAAAAATTATTTACTTCTGTGAATCTGCCACAAATACACTGTGAAAGGCCTTTACTCACTTTTCCTCAGTAGTTTCTGTGTAATGGACCGTCACAATCTGGGCTCTCTCATCCTCCTTGTTCTCTGTTTTCTGTTAGGAAAAATGAAAAGAGAATTAGATATAATCTCTTTATATTTGCTTCAACTAACCATTAGAGATTGCAGGATAAACTGTCCAACATATAAATACAGGCGCCGCTCGAAACACAACAATGGACCATCATTTCAAAACATCCAGAAATCTGCACACACATTCCAGTCCCAAGGCTTTTCCTTGATAAAATCACATATAGATTAGGAATCTTAATGCTTAAGCAAGTGTCCTGTTCACATTGTGGGGTAGCAACTATCTGTCAAGACCTGCCAAACACACACGGGCATGTAGAACCATTCAAATGAACAGGAACACAACTTAAAATGTATATCTTATGAACATGATCAATCTTGTAAATGTTCACATGTTAAAGGACTGTGAAGACGCATGCGTGCCTGTTGGGCTAAAACTATGCAATGCAGGTGAGAAATAAACACATCTACATTTTTATTTACAGTAAAATGAAGAATGGGTATATACAAACTCCTAGTGGATTAGACGTACTGTGATAGATTTTGAAAAAATGATGGAAAAAAGGAGCAGGGGGCACTAATCCCACAGCTCCCCTCTAAGTGTTGTGTTTACTTTCTCAGGGCTGCCAGATTAAACTCAGCCCAATAAAGAGAATTGAGAGGAAGAAAAAGGGATGGTGTTAGAGGAGGTGAAACATAGGCTTTGGTTTGCCAAAACCCACTTCATACCGAAAGTAATGGCCGAAAATACAAGTGAAGTTTAGTTTCTAAGCTTTATTGCAAACACTGAACATCACGTAAAATTTTGCACGGCCCATTAGATACATTTTCCTGTTTTCCAAAACATGCTGTTGTGACTTACCAGAATGGTCCTGGTGGGTTTGTGATTGCTGTTACTCATGCGCCTGGACTTGGTCTGCTGCACTTCATGACGGTGGACCCAACCCCTCAACTCATGGGCCAACCTGCCAATCAAAGCATTTTTTTTGTTTTTTACATCTTAGGTAGGGTCTTTGTATCGTCTAACGTGAAAGAAGAAAAGTAGGCTATACATTAAAGAGTCCATAACTTACTCTAAGCACTTGGTCCTGTTAACAGGATGCTGGCAGGAGGGAGGTGGTCTGAGGAAGATAGGATCCTTCACCACCACCAGGGCCTTGCCTTTAGAGCTACAACACAGAAGAAGAAGCCGACACAGGGTGTTAAATCTAAGACAAAAGTGGTAACCTAACAAGGCTGGTCCGATGTTCTCAAATAAATGTAAGAATTCCATAATAGCAATCTGGTCAAACTATTTTCCACATGTTGAGAATATGCTCTGAATGCAAACTGAGAGCCAACATGGCTGCTTGCCCTGTGACAGAGGTGAAACACCCAGAGTGGATTGAGCAACGGGAATCAAAACGGCACCAAAAAAAAGAAGCCAGCACGGCTTCAATGCGGGGACATTTACATGCCTGTTGAATTTCACTGGTCAATAATACGTTTTGTTGATTCAAATGCTTAATACTTGACATGTGCAGAGGTGGCAGAGCTTCAGTCGCTGAATGTATGCACGAAATCGCTGAGTGCAGAGATTCTGAAAGGACACGTCCACATGCTGCTATAAATCCTGCTCAGAATGATCAGAAACATGCTGCAGAGAACTGAGCATGACCACCCTGTAGGTCACATCCAGTCTGATCATGGACAATGACAACAGCAGCCCGGGTTGTTACCGTGAGGTGGGCTGACATACATTATGGATTAGCAGCACACTGTATTGCATGACTTGACCTCCCCCCATCAGACGTTAGTGACTTTAATTACAACTGTCATACCTAAGCGAATGAATGGTTATGTTGCTTGAGGTGATGATGTAGACTGTCCACAGTCAGAGCCCACCTGCAGGGGGCTTGTTACCAAAACATCTGCCGCCAACGTAATACCACCCCTGGGCCTCCCTCACCTGAGCCAACGCATCGACTACGCCTCGCGTTCCCATCTCTAAACATAACAGACCACAAAGCCCTGATCATAACTCGTATTAACCTTCCTGTACACACACCTTCCCATTCAGTGGGACCCCAAGATTAGGTCGCCCCCCTGCCACCCTCCTCTCTCTGTTGCGTTTGGGGCTGTCACCCCTTTTGTAAAGGCTAATGTGTTACTTCCTGCCAGCGCAGGTTTAATGTTGCCAGGAAACCTGACACTAACAACTGAATGGTTTGCATTAACGCGTAACATACCCTACGCGGAGATCTGACAAAACACAGGCTGGCAATGCTATGCAGACATTAGACACTGTGACCACCTTGCAAAACATGATTTTCAGCACATGGGGGTGCAGCTAATGTACCAAACAAGAATGTTATTTATGCAATTTACAAACGAGACCGCTGGGCCTCTATTGCATTTAGAAAAGAAAAGAAAATATATATAACCTTTTAGAAAAACAAAGTGTTACCAGCAACATAAATCTGGATGTCAAACGAGGCCTGACCCCAATTTCCCACCTTGTTACTCAAAGCACAACTGCTGGCCAACTAGCCAGGGGCCTGGAGGCATTTGAAAGGCAGACGTTTGGACAGAGTTGGTAACTGGCTGGCGCACATGTTTACACGTGCCGTAATGAGCTGTACCAGTTCAGACGGAGCCCAGGCACAGGTGCATCCTGGTCCACTGACATGGTGTTGTGTTGTCAAAGGTGTCCAGGGGGTTGAGCTCATTACCTGTCTGCAATCTCAGAGGGGCCACTGCGGAGGGGGTCGGGGCCCATCGCGACCTCACTTTCCGCGTCTGGGGAGAAATCCAGCAGGTGTCTGCTGCTGTGCTGCGTTGAAAAAGCGTCGTGCTTGGAGCCACCCTGAAACACACTGATGAAACAGGAGGGGCGAGGACAGGACGGGTGGGGTAAAATCAGAACACTTGGGATGAAGGAAACAAACTGAAACGAAGGACTGAAATTGCTGCTGAATTCCATGTGGCCCACATCCTGTGTACAGGAGGGTTTTTTGTTTTTAGCCACAAGCAGACTCTGAATTCGGGTCTAGACTGCATAACCCAAAGCATGCTGGGATACACACATACACACACACACACACACACACACAAGCAAAAATACACACAGTCTCTTTCTATGGTATTACTACACCGGGTGGCATTTTCATTTCAAAGGGATTGGACCTCAAAAGCGGGCGTATTTTACATTCCAAAAGAGAGCCTGAACACAAAACACACAGATGCGAGCACAGGTACAGACACACTCAGACTTCAGCTACTGTGAATACCACTCAAGTCGCAAAAGGAAACGCATTCATGGGTCCCAAGAAACATTTTCATGTTTGAGCTCTAGAGAACAACTCAAAGAACACATTCCCAGCACAGAGCCCACGCTGATTATCAAAGAAACAAGTCTGACAAGTGAACGCTCGCATCCCCTTGTGGAGAAAGTTACTCCCAGGAGAAAACAAACATTTTTACAACATGAGACCAGAGAATTCAATGATACAGTTGGAGGTGGACTGTGAGCTTCAGTTTATGGAATTACACAACCTCTCCATCTGCGAGCTGGGTGGACTCAGCGCTCTTTCCCCAGTGTAGTTTTATATAACTCATCTTAATTTGTCACCACTGTTAATAGTACAAGCAGAGATCAGAAAAGCTGCCGTAAACAAGTGCTTTACATTTCTTTTGTAGCCTGAAACAATTTTCTTTTTACATTTGTAAGTGGTAAATGTTTATTTCCCTTCCACCCCAGCAGGGTGCTTTGAGTTTTATTCACCCATAAGTCACAACATCCTATAAACCCTGGCAACAACAACAGAGGAGTGGAATACACACACCACAGCCAGTTGGCAGGGATGAACTATTAGCCGTCGGTTTCTTTATCAACTACATCCGCTTCACTCAGGAAAAGACTGGACGTGAACATAAACAAGTTTGAACTAAACTGGTGGCAAGAAATCATATTTTTTTATTTGCTTTGTCAATAATATTTTTTACGCCAATGTGTTGATTAACTTTGTCAACTAAAATCTGGGTGATGTAGGTTTGCGTCGACAAATTGCTTCAATGGGAAACGTTCTGCGCTGTTTTCAATCAACGTTTTTGCGTAATGGGAGGCGCAATTCCCACAGTGAGTCATGGGGCTTCCCGTTTGCTTTCCTTCAGTAATCAAACTCTTGTGTATCCACAATATGTTTCAGTTACCAGTAATCGTCTTGAGCTACAGTATCTGCCTGAACTGCATTTGAGTTCTTAGACACTAAATCAAACTGTTGTGTGGACAGTTGAAGACGTACAGAGAGATCCTTAGTCACACATTATGTGTCATACGCTCACCTCATTGGTCCAACGTTAAGCACGAGGAGAACCAACACTGCCATGAGACACACAGCTCTCCTCTTGGGGGCCGTCACATTCAGTACTGTGTTCTGCAGGGGAAAAGGGCGCCATGTTCGATTACAGGCTACAAGTCACATGTATGATTGAACACTCTCTCTGAAGTTTCTCACAAGAGTTGCGGAGGACATTTCTGGCAGTGCAGATAAGTATTGGCAGAGCTGTGGCTTCTAGCCTCTCACCTCATTCCGCAGGCCCTCCAGCTGCCTCTTGAGGTTGCCGTTCTCGCACTTGAGCACCTCATTCTCAGACAACGCCACTTTCAGGCGAGCCTCCAGCGAGAGCAGATACTCTTTCTTCTTTTTCCGTGACAGGGATGCTGACTCGCGGTTCTTTATCATGCGCTGCTGCCTCTGGCAAAACTTGGACTGGTGTGAGAAAGCGACAAAGACAGAAACACAGACACAGGAATAACATATTAATAATTTTGACATAGGTTATTACTCATGTCACGTCATGTATTTCATCACATGTGGATGTATCCACTCAGCACCTATCCAAAACAGGAAGGCGGTTATTGTGAGAATGCAATGAAATGTCTGCCGGAGCCACCTGTTAGGCTCCTCTCACTAGTGTGACATCATGTTTATATGTGCTCTGAAGGGCATTTGGTTAAAAATGGCTATTGAATGACATAAGAAATCTTTTTCTGTGAAACCCCCCGAGCAGGTGTCTAGGGCAAAGAAGTAAAAAACTGACTGACGCACATTTAGGCATGCGAAACAAGATTCATTCATTCATTCATTATCCATACTGCTTATCCCAAAGGGTCGCAGGGGGGGGGGGGCTGGAGACAATCCCAGCTAACATTGGGCGAGAAACAACACAGTACAGTCAATCTTAGATAACCATGTTAGAAATTCTTATCCATATTTACTGCTGTTTCCACACTACAGAACGAACATCGGCTCCGTCAATTTCATGCGCCAACATCACTCATTCATACACAGGATATATGTGGGACATTGAACAACACCGCGGAACTCCTTACAAGGAGAAGTGTGAAAAGGAAGGAGAAATTTGAAAAGGTGGACACTGTCATGAGAGAGGCATCGCCAGTAAAAAGAGAGACAACACAGTGTGAAAGTAAACGGACGAGGGGAAGGGGACGCCACCATCGGCGGCTGATGCTCCAGTTTACCACGGTGATAGAATAATAAATAAACATGTTCAAGATGTGTCGCAAGGTTAATGACACCTCTGCAACAAATCATGGCTTTGACTTCACCCCAAGGAGCCCTTAAGTGCACACGACCAAGCTTCTGCTTGAAAATATTTACATGGTCATCCTCTGAGAGGTCCAGAGGTCGCTTAGAGTACCTCTGTTCTATATGTGAAGAAAGGTGTGTTTACGGCGTGTGTCACTCTTTGAGAAATGGGCTCACATGTGAGACACATAAACACAGAGATACGGCGGCACTATTTGTCTTCATTGCTGTAATTACTGTCTTACACACTCAAGTTAATTTGTGAAGAAAATAATATTCAGCATATTTCCCCATTTAGATTCAGTTTTTTTATTTAAAGGTTTTATTACACAATTTTAAAAAAAGAGCTAGCAAAGACAAAAAAATTTAAATATGTAAAAATAAACAAATTACTGATATTCCTTCCACCCAAGGTCAACTGAAACCAAAGATTTGCATGCTAACCGAAATAGCACAAATCTCAACATGACCTATTGCAAATGAACAACACCCACTGTGGTGATTATCCAAACACCTTCACTGCCCATCCAGTGCCCAGCTACCCCTCTACTGCCCTTCTCCAAACACAAACACCAGGGTAAGCCTCTAAGATCCTGGACCTAATAGCCCCACTGGTGATTAAGTTATTTGGATCCCTGTATTTGTGTTCTGTCTCCTGAGAAACCCCTCTGTCTCCCAGCCCAGATCTGGGAGCCATGCCACTAGCCCGAGCCTGGGAACCCTGCAAGTAAGCAGTTACCAGGGAGTGGAGAGCAGGGGGAACTTCACATCGCCACCAAAATGAGGCTGGGGAGGAAAATATGGGACAGGGGGGCAAAAAAAATAAATTGGCAAGAGTGGCATTTCTCAATGAACCTCACTTGAATGGGTGGAAACATGGGCACTGGTTCAAACCCTCTATTAACTGGTTGGTGGGAAAAGTCAATGAGAAAACATGACCCCAGCTGCTCCTGCAGAACTGCACAGTGGCGCGCTGGTCCAGGAAGGGAGAGTGCCTGCTCAACAACTCTTCAATGGATGAATGCAGGTTGAAGAGGAAAAACAAGAGTTGACTGTCACACTGCTGTTGAGGGTCTACTCCTTCCATTCAGAATCCAAAGGGTTACTCCAGGAAGACGTGTGTGATGAATCATTAACCTATCCAAATGGGAGGGGGGGTTCGCGAGTTCGGGTGTCCTGACTTTACTGAAGGTCATAAACACGTTCCACTTAGACCACTTAGACTACATTTTACCAGTGAAATAACTGTTAATGGAGTATTTTTTAGGCATGTAATGAATCACAAAATACCCACTTGCATTGGTTACATTACAGAAGGGTCTTGTTTGTATAAAACAATGGAGGTTTGTGTGATGTATTATTTATAGATATCCTGCTGCATACTATTGCAAAAAAGCAGCTTTTACACATTATGACAAAACAAACCAGATGCGGTGAGAAAAACATGAGCTCAAAGTCACATCATACGGTGAATTGTTCAAATCGATGGCGTTATTCAATTAAGAGCCTTGTATTAAACAAGATACAATATTGTTACACACCTAGCACCTACGATAGAGTTCTCCCTCTGTCAATGTTGAAAACAGACAAGTCAACAAAGAAAGATCCTGCACAGCCTGATGTCACGTCTCAGAGAGCTGTAACGATTTGAAGCAAACTCCTGCAGCTACTTTCCATCCAGCATCACACCATACCTTCCAGGGGTGCCCTCCTGTAAATCCTCCAGTTCTACCGATGGGAGGATTTGTTGAGGCCTGCAATTCCAGGCTGGACTGTTTTTTCAGTTTAGAACACACAGACACACAGCTAAATCCCCAGCTCCATAGGAGCTCATTACATTACAGTGACCCAATCCCTGAAGGCTGTTTACAGCTGTCGCAAATGCTTCGTCCTGCACTGCACCTGTCTGAGGCATGTAATCGTTAGCAGCCGTTTAACGCCCAGGCTTATATAGGCCGACTACAGCACAAAACACACTACTGCAAAACAGCGTGAGCAGTGACACACACGGACATACTGTAGACAACATGCAGTAACACCTGGCACAAGCATGCCATCTTTAACAGGCGTTTTACACATCCCCAAGAACACCAAGTCCACCACTGTGCTGCGGCCAAACCGCAGTGAGGTTATAAAGTGAACGCAGCTGCAGCGGGTCCGAACACTAGATACATACAAGCATAGCACGGATCAAGAGCTTCTCGGTGGGCCGCGTTCCATTTAAAGTGAGACTTTGCAGCTTGTGAAAGATGAAGTAACACATTAATTTTGGTATAAATGAAAAGATGAGTTCGTAAGCATTAAAACACACCTCACTCACTATAATACACTTGGGGGTTTTGCTGTTACTGTACAGCCTTACTTGGTCTGATATGACCAGTAGCTTGTGGTGGTTAATGTTAACAAACTTAGACTACATTTGACCTATTTACCATTAATACTGTCACAATTATAATTGTCACTTGCAGTTACAGTGGCCACCATTTAGCAGAACTCACGTAGTCTCCCTTTAAAATCAGTACCTTGCTGATATGCCACCAAGATTCATCAACATACATATTTTTTCCCTATATTCACTATTCTCTCTTGAGAAGTTAATGGAGGCCTCAGCTCCAAAAACCCAGTCTTATTTTCCCCCTCACAATTAATGTGTACAGTCCCTCCCTTTTAATCACCTATTGTAAAACTTAATTGACTTGGTTAGCTTTACAAATGGCTGAGAGGTGTGTTTGTTCTGGCCTCTGGGCTTTGGAATTCCTCGACATTGTTCTCGAGGTCTGGCTCGAAAAGTACTTCTCCAGACTCGATTATGCCCCTGATAGTTGGACAAGTTCCTCTCGGGCCCTTTTAGGACTATTTTTACAGCCGAGGTCAACCGTTAGCATTCACAAACAACATCCACTTGCAAAATTTCCACTTGAGGTTAATCATTAAAAATGCCTGATGGAAAACATTGTTAACATCAAGATAAATTGAGCAGACTGGTAACATAGAACATAGTGACATTAGGTTATGACTAATGATATTCACGTTGGTGGGTAAAGCATCAGGGTGATTATTCCTTTAAGATGATAGATAATAGCTG
This sequence comes from Gadopsis marmoratus, assembly GCA_036023855.1. Taxonomy (NCBI): domain Eukaryota; kingdom Metazoa; phylum Chordata; class Actinopteri; order Centrarchiformes; family Percichthyidae; genus Gadopsis; species Gadopsis marmoratus. Next base: position 20,807 of record JAVQJF010083821.1, on the reverse strand, counting down.
TTGTCAACCACAGAAATCACTGCAGATGATTTAGGGGGCATTCCACAAATGTTACACATGTGGTTCTTCTTATTTAAAAAGACGACCCTAATGGGAAACACTGTGTATGTGGCCGACTTCTGCTCACACACACACACACACACAAAAACAGAACAAGACAAACAGAAGACAAGATGGAGTGAGAACGTGCTTCTCAGCTAACGGTCAGACATGAGCAATCCGACCGGAACCGTTGTTCTGGAAGTCGGAGCCTGAAACAACAGTGAAGTTGCTGAAAGTCACGGCTCTCTCTGACTTTGCAATGGAGACTGGCAATTCAGACTATGAGAGGAGACATTTGCCAATCATTTAAGCAAAAATAAGAGAACAGAATCAGAAACACAGGCCATTCAAACCAGCCCCAGGTCTTTAAAAGAATATCAGACTCTCCCACCCAAAACAAGACCAGCATGCACAAAAGATGGGGAGCTTTTATTGAGAGACCGCAAGCTTGCACAATAAACAAAACATACTATAATTTAATTTTCTTTTTTAACTCTTAAATCTCTGGGGCAGTCCCTGCTGCACTTAATGGTACCTTCTAAGAGTCCCTGAAAGCTCTGTACTGTGCTGTGCTGTCATTACACAGACCAAAGAGAAAATGAGTGTGTGAGGGAGAAACACTGAAGATCAGGAGACTGTGCTCACTTTGCATGTTTGCATGCATGTCTCCTGTTCACTGCAGCTGTCCTGACATCACCCCTGAATGCAACACAGAAGGACCCACCCTCTGGAGAGCGTCTTTACAAACTGACATGGTCCATGCAGTGTAATAACTTTTCCTTCAGTGTGGAAAAATACATTCGCCATCATAATTAAAAGGAATAAACTTTTTCCTTCAACACTTCATTTTCCTATTTTACGCAGAAATTAAAGTTAATGGTTTGTGAAAGTAAAATAAAATAATGTAATATGAGAGTTTATGTTGGACAAGATCCAGTCTGAGTGTGAACATGGAAACCACAACATCATAGTTACCTAATGGGCATGTGCATGCATGCCCATGCCGGTACTCATAAGCATGCAGCTGCATGAGCACAGACAAGTCCTTGAATGTCCACTCACACAAACAAAACTCTCGAAGGTAGTATTTAGTCCTATGAAGAGGCCTCATCTAATATATTTCTTGGACAAATTCTTAGTTAGGTAGAAAAATAAAGAGGAGTTTGTGAGTGAAAATGTCTATAGAAATGAGAGAGAGAGATGCTCCTCCACTGACAGAATGTTTGACAAGGACGTCAAAGATTTTGTGTTTGACATTTTATCTGCGCAATCAGATGTCCATGTAAACCTATAGTGTTTGGGAATATGAGACTAATTCTTTTCATGTATTTACGGACTTGATTTCTCAGTAAACAAACTCCCATGTGTTAAAACCAGAAAAAACACAGGTGGAGTCCCCTCGAGACCATGTTGGCTCTAGCCAATCAAGGCAAACTGAGTAGCTTATAAATATTTTGAGACAACTGAAAAAAATGCAATTTGATCAGTGAAGTGGCTGTTTGACAACATATACAGAAAGATGTCGAAATGGCAGCCCCTGTGTGTGCAATCAGCAAGAATGACACAAGGAATCACATAGAAAGTGGAGCAGAGTAGCATTAGTGCCCGCTGTGTTTTGACTAGTCAACTTCATCCATGAAGAATATAAAAACTTTTCTTTTTTTTTTTTTAAATCTAACCCCCTATGCAATGTTTAACTTTTTGGTATGACCCTTTGAATGAAGGCAGCAGCGCTAATCTGTGCTCTTCCTCATCTACACCCCCCCGCGATAAAGACTGTGGAAGGGACTCACATCATCATCTGGCGAAGGACTTCGAAGTGTGCAAGAGACTGGAGGAGCAGCGGCTGGGACGGCCATGTCCTGTCTGAGCGCTGGCATGGCGACCACATTGCTGGTGACGGCCTGTGATGTCTGGATCCGTAGCACCTGGCTTGGCTGAGACAGCACTATGGGACGTCCTGAGAAAGAGACACAACACATACGTATACATTTTCAAATTACAGGTCTTAGCTATGCTATAATCATATTTTTACTGTATTAATATTGACGCTGATTATTGGTTTGTTATTATGTTTGTGTTTATCTTCTACTCCAACATTTGTCTTGCCACCTATAACCACAACCTTCAAGCTAATATTCTATACAAGCAGGAAGCCACATCGGTCTGCTGTTGAAAGAGCCTCCTGCTGCAGATGGCACAGTCCAGCTCCTTGAACGCCATCATCTCTGGTGATCTACGTACATTAACCCCTCGTCTTTAACGGCACTCTCTGTGTTTAAAGTACAAGTCATACAGGTTGTTTACCACCTCGACCTGTGGTCTTAACCTTCCACATTCCAAACAGAGAGGTGTATGAGTTTTATGTACAGGAACACACACAAACATGCAAATGGCCTGGAAGAAATACCCAAACAAAACCTCAACAAATCCCTTATATTGTCCAAGTTTCTAAATGCCCTGTTAACGTAGGAGTCTCCCAGAGTGCAGCCCATCCTTCCCAGACTGTGCCAGGCACCATTCCTCAACCTGACCCAGCAACCTTCACCTCCAAAGCTAAACAACCTGTCAGTGCTAATCTAATGAAATGTGTGTGGTGCCAACGCTGTGTCTTGTGCCCAAGCTCACCATCTGTAAGTTCATATGAAAGTCATAAGAAATGTATAGCCTTGGGGAACACCTGTCAGCCGGTTTGTTCTTTGGAAACACATCATAGCCCTGTTCAGATTCCATAAAATGTGAACTCATCAGTAAATATCTCTCAAATCAGTCTGATGCTTAGGGCTCACTCACTCCTCAGCTAGGAATATTGTATTTACACTGGCCTAGGTGCTGCTGATGTAACACACGGAGATGACCAGATTGGTAAACCAGGCAGGCTAAACCACAAAACAACATAATAATGACAAAATCAACATAACAGCCCATAAATACCATATGGTTTAAATATGGGTTATAAAACAAACTGTCTTTGTTGTATATTTTGTATATTCATGGTGGCTGATTCCCAATGTTGGTTAATCCTAGTTGCCCAAACTTTGGACATATTTTGGATGCAAAAAGTAAACAACTAATGTCTGATTTACTTATTTTTTGACTATCATGCAGAGTAGCACAGGACAGTGAGGACTGAAGATCACTGATGAGCAAAAGCTAGGGTTAAAGCGCCCTCTGCTGGCCAAGACACGGCAATTAAATTAATGTCTAAGCAAGAACGACAACTAAATTCCTAACAAAAGGTACTAATGTCATGTGATCTCTAAATTATAAATTAATTGCAAAACACTGAGGAATGAACAACACATGGCTTGTGTTGGCACATAACACTTATATATGCAGTGCAGTGGTCTGATGCAATACAGTGTGATGTGAGGCAATGTGTCTCAATGTGTGGCAGTTTGAGCTCTGACCTGGAGGGGGTGCTGGTTGGATGGTGACCTGCGCCGGTTTGACCACAGGCAGCACAGTGGTCTGCAGGGGCTGGATGATGATCGTCTTGGCCTGAGCCAACGGCACAGCTGTAATCAGCGGTTTCGGCTGGATGGAAACCTTCGGGCCAATCTGAATCGGCCTCTTGATTGGCTGAGCTTGCTTGGCTGGTGAGGATGTGTGTGTGTTAGGTGGAAGGAGCAAGATGAGAAAACAGGATTTATGTAAATACAAGGAAAGGATGACTGTAAGCTCAGGTGAGGAAATCTACATTTACAGGGTATTTTTAAGAAGCAAGTATTCTTTTTTTTAAATCTACAAATCTAGTCTTTTCTAATGAGAGACCACTTCTGACTGTCTTTGTTTGGTTGATCACATCTCAGAACACTGCAAACCCAGAGTGTGGTGCAGGCTTTCCCCTGGATTTTGAACAAAGTGCACAAATATAGATGACAGCTGAGCGAGCAGATGCGGTGCGGTGGTGGAGGCTGCCTCACCTCGTGTGGTCTGGCTGGTCCTCTTTGGAGCGTTCTTTGCTGGGGGAGAGATTACAGAGTAGCCACTGAAGTCTGAGCAGACCGACACAGGAGACAGTTGCGACAGTGGAGACAGGGCCTCATCCTGGACAGGAAAGCAGAGAAGACTCGTATCTACTACATACTGGACCTCTATTTTTCTAGACATCAGCAGTAAACAAAAGCACGGCTGTAGTTCAGTAACTACTAAAATGACATCTGACATACAGTAAACGCCTGCAACGGTTTAATTATTTTGACTTCTGCTCCTCAACACTGACTCTTAAAAATACACGGACTGTTATTGGCATCCAAACTTGCTACTAATGAACACATTACATGGGAGAGTAGCTTTAGGCTCATGATGCCTGCCTGCAGTTGGATCAGCCATCAACAAACTTCACAAGAAAGTAGAGAACACTGATGAAATATGAATGTTGTCCTGTCCACGCCAACGGTGAGAACGTCAAATCTTTCCTGAAGCCACTCGTACTCTGTGTTACAGTGTACAGTATGTACGGTATGCTCAAAGACTCTAGAAGACAAACGTGTCCTTGGATTCAGTCAGGGTGATTCTGTTAACAGACAAATGAGTGCAGGTGGTGTTGGGGCCAGAGGATGTAACCCATGTCCTTGTTTTGACACACTGTGAAAACATCTGCCTGCTAAATTATGCTAATGCAGCTGAAGTTGTCAGCACCTTTTATTTAACGACGGGGCGGGGCACAGCTCAGACTGGCAGCACATTATCAGCGTGACAAGGTGTTTAAGGCCTTTGTTAATAAGTGTCTCGTGTGTGTGCACGTCGCAATCCAAAAGCAATGAGCAGCTGTCAAGGTTTAGACACCATCTGGATGAAACCTCCGCCCCAAAAAGGTCACATCGTGCAAATACTCACAAGCAACAGCAAGAGTAAAAATTTGCATTGGAAATACGATTCAAATGCCAGAAACTGAGAAGGACAAAGAGCCGAAAGCAGTGACTTACTGGTAAGCAGGATGGAGACGGGGCTTCCACAGAGGCAGGGGAGGGGGCGGAGCTCAGAGTGTGGGCAGGTGACAGAGTCTCCATGCTCACCTCGCCATCTGGATATGCAAGGACAAAGACACAAACAAATGTGTCATATATATGTAGGCTTATCAGCATAGGCAGATGTGATTTACTATCCCAAAATATTCCCACACATAAACTCCCAACACCCTTTCTATATCCTTTATCATAAACCACTGTGCCTGATTAAAAAGCGACACCTGCTGTGTGTAAGTGTACCATGTATTACGTGTATAAATGACATGTGCCAGCCACGTTCATACACATGTCAGTCTGTGTTGCTGTACCTGTGCAGGTGCTGATTGTGTCAACTTCATTCCAAAACGGTATTTCGATATCAAAATCCAGGTCTGGATGCTCACCGGCCTGAGAAACCAATCACAGACTTTTTAAAAAATGGAAACCTTCAGAACACAGATTGGTAACAAAGCCTGATCAACAATCTAAGCAATGCGCATATAATAACTTTTTTTTTTCTGAGCCATGCATTTCTGCCAAGTGAGGAAAACTGTTATTATGTCATATACAGACAAGTGTTCAAGAAGCAGTCAATACAATTCCTGTTATTGCCTACAGTGTAGACGATGTATCTGGGGTGCTGCTGTTCCTGTATTATGTGTCCCTACATAACATACTGTGCTACCATGTTAGCTAATGATGCACCTGCAGCTCGGCACCACTATTAACAAGCACATTTCATGCTTTTCATGTTGCACACTTTTCCAGCAAAACATTTCGCTTCGGTTGATAAATTCCCATTTGCATATTTGGAGGACGAGTTGCTCACATAGCCAGCATTCTCCAGGGCCTCAAGCAGCTCATCTGCATCTCCCAGGTTGTACAGCTCATCAAACAGGCTAATGTCTGTGTAACAACAAGCATACAGAACATCATCAACACCAAGTCCAACTGTAAGTCCATTGCACCGTTGCACTGTAAGTAAGAGACTAATCACGCCTTTGGAAATTAAAATAATTATTGAAACTCTTCACATTATTTCTGTAATCTCGCAGCTGCAAGTGTAGATAGTCATATTTCAAATCAAACTTTTTTGTATAGCACTTTTCATACAGGTAAGTGCAGTTCAACGTGTTTCACAGATGACAAGAAAATAAGAGACAACATGTGTAGACCATAAATCAACAGAAACACACAAACTAACAAAACTTGTGAGAAAATAAGAGATGAAAATGTAATAAAATAGATTTTAAGCTAGACTAAAAACTGATGAAGAAGATGAAGAGGACAAAAAAAATAACAATAATATAAATGAAAAATAAATCTATTAATAAATTAAACATAAAATAAAATGGAATAAGATTTTACCACATAAATACATAAAAGTAGTAGTAAAATAAAATAAGTGATGGCTAGAAAACATTCCTAATCAAACGGCAGGTTTTAAATTTACATTTAAAAACTCCCACACTTCAGCAGACTATTCCAGCGGCTCGGAGCCTAAAAGCTGCCTCACCAAAGGTTTCAGTCCTGCACTTTGGAACAACTAGCAGACTCGTGCCAGAGGACCTGAGGGGCCGAACTGGTTCATACACCATTAGCATGTGAGACATACAGTATGTGTCCTGGTGCAAGACCATGAAGCGCTTTAAAAACTATTTAAATACAGAAACTGACAGGCAGCCAATGTATGGACTGTAGAACAGTTGTAATGTGTTCTCTCCTTCTCATCCTGGTCAGCACTCGGGCCGCATACTTGATATTTGTCTTTTGGTCAACTTTTATTTTTGATATGACCTGAAAAATGAGAAAGGCCATTTAATGACCTCATTGCAACTACAACTGTAGGCAGCGTACACCGTATAAATGTGACGTGCACTTGGAGAATTGTATTAGTTTAGTTTCTGTCACAACACAACATACCTGTCTAAGTATAAACAATGCAACACTAACACAACAATCACAACAACAAACACATATTCAGCATAAATCAGGGATTCACAAAATCTGAAGCATGAGACAGGATAAGAACAATAGATGTTAACCTAACTTCTTTTCACAGGGGTGCATTTCTATTATTATTATTATTATTACTCATTCATTCATTCGTGTGCAGGATATGGCCACATTGCTATTTTTGTTACAAAATGCCTTCTTCGTATTTCGTATAAAACATGTTTACATGCGCATTCCTGTTTTCAAGATTTTTTAAAAGGAGGTATTGCCCAAGGTAAAAGAAATAGATAAATAAATAAATAAATTGGCGCAGATTCAACTTCAAACGATCTTCTCAGAACACAGTTTATGCGTCGCACTTCATGTAAAGTGTCTCCAGCCATATTGCTCCTTATTATTTACGGTACATCGAGGCTCTGCAGGTTACATCATCGCGTCGTCGTACAGCTAGCTGATGCTAACTGCATTAGCATGAAGTGTGTGAAAACACACGTGACACGCGAGGTGTTGTACTAGTGTTTGTATTTCAGGCACATTGGCTACGTCTCTTATCGCTGCCTATAACGTCCGCTGCCACTGCGTTTCTGTGCGTGACTTCGTGGAAAGTGCCAGTACGCCGACCGACGCTTCACGTACCCCACTCCTGCTCCTGGCTGATGGAGGTGCTGCCCGGCTCACGCTCCATCGCAGGATGTTGTTGACGATTTCTGACGAAGTCTAACGTTAAGTCGGACGCCATCCTCTTTTAAATGCCTCGGTACATTGTCTCAGGCGAACAAGTGGCGATCAAGCGACAGCACATAGGACCTCGCATCTGTCTGGTAGGAAACTTCCTCTATGGTAGAACACGTCTGTCTTTACCGTTAAGCTACGGGTGCCACCGAGGGACACGCGTGAAACAGAAAACGCAAGCGTTGCTGTCGTAAATGTACCGTAAACTGGTGCTGCTTAACCAGGCCACAAGGTGGCAGGGTAGTACAGCAGGCTCCGCATCATGGTAGGAAAGTGTGTCTGTGCTGTTCATAAAGTTGACCTGCTGAAAGGATTTGTAATGATGGCACTGAGTTCATGACCGAACCGAGAGGAAGTAATTGAATTGTGCGAATAACGTGTGACTTGAAACTTGAAATTCTAGTTTCAGTGGCATTAATCGCATAATTCCCAACATTTTGGAAATACTGACAGACCAAACATGTTCTGATTCCGACTCAGCATCAGCTTTATTGGACAAGTGTGTGTAGGGATACACATTATAGAGTCTATACAAGGAATGTGAGTCCGGTTACAGGAAGAGGAACATAAACGACATACGACATACATCTAAAAGCAAGGACAACAAAGACAGGTAAACATGAACAGAGAAGTATTATGTGCAAACAACAGGTGTATGCAATATATAAATAAGCCTATATATAAAAAGTAACAATGACCAACAACATACAATGTCTATATACCAGTCAAACTCTTTCTGTAAATTGTAAACATGAATACAGCAACGCAAGGATGCAGCGTGCAAAGAGTGCTGGAATAAATTATGAATGTAACAAAATACTTTATATACACGAAGTAAGTGGATATGTACAGTATATGCGTGTATACATATTCTTATACAGTATATAGAGCATGCTTAGATTTATATTTGACAGTAATGATGGAAATGATGATGATGATGATGATGATATGTTAAAAAAAAACTTTTAAAACAGTGGATGTTTTAGTACAGTGGATGATGGTTAGCCATCATAACCCTAGTTCTTTGAGGAAGTAAGTGAGTAAAACGTATTTGTGTTACACTATTACAAAGCTTTCAAAGATAGATAAAAGAAAGAGAGAAAGCAGTATTACATGGACATAAAACAGATAATCTAAAATTTGTATTTATGGAAAATGCACATGAAAACTGGGTTAGGGTTAGGGTTAACTGTCAAGTTGGAAGAAATATCTCAAATTTTTAACAGAAACCCTGCATTACAAACTAGAGATGTAGTTTGAAAAACATGGGTGTTTTATCAGGCATGGAGTATTTAAAGACACTACAAAGTTGCATTATGGGAAGTAGGATCCAGGGTTTTTGTAATTCTAAAGTCAGGATATGGTCAAAACTGCATCAATTTTGACCATTATTTTTCAAATCTGGCTCTTGCATGTCCCCAAACTCTATGTATGTGCAATACTAACTTGCTGGAGTGTCCTTTAAATTGAGACAATTTCATGTAACAGTCATCAAAACAGCATGTAAAAAGAATCTCTGTTTTGTCACGTTACAGAACACTTCAGTGCATGCAAAAGCCAGTGCACCAATAATTTGATCCAGTTCGTTGAGTGCCTATGCTCATAGGACAAAGTGTGTTGAACTGCTGCGACTGACGGTCACACATATATGTCCTGCATGCACTTTAAACACTGCACTCATGGAAAACACAGACATGACATATTGCACATTTGGACAAAAGCTTTAGTCAGCTTCATGTGGCATGCATTCCAAAAAAAATGACTTCTTATCCAGTCAACCTATAAACAGGTCTCATCTCATCAGAAAGACATGTATGTTAGCTCTGTGGCAGAGCAAACCTTCTCATACAGGGTATGTTCTTAGACTTTTGTTTGTGATTTTTAAATGGCACAGGAACAGTAGTATGTGACATTATGTGCCAAAAATCAGTGGCTGGTCCTAATCCCTCATGGGCATTTCAGGTTGTAGTGAGATTAACGTGGGGTGGTCTGGATGGTTCCCTACTGGATTGGTTCAGCACCATTCTGAAAGAACAAACCCCTACTCTGTCTTAACTTATTACAGCAAGGCAAAGACTAACATTGAGGTCAGCCATCTAGGTTTCATGTTATAGGTGGAGCACAATCAACTAATGTAAGCAATCTCATTTCATGAATCACTTGTACGTCCCGTCCTGTGTGTTGTTTATATTATCAGCTAACATGACAGTGTGACTATGCTCAAAGTGTCAAACACGCTTTTCAGATCATAAAAATATAAGCCATGTGTCTGCTTGCATCACATATCCTGATGGTAATGATAATGCAACCACGTCTGATTGGAGTGGTGTGGTAATGGCATGGACAGTGTCTTTAGTCTGTGGACAGTTCAGGGCTCATCATATTGATTGTGTGCAAAGCCCCTCAGACCCAGACAACTACAGCCGATTAACAGGTTAACGTGATAATGCTGGCAGGGCTTTGTTGACATTGCTGTTGCTGTTGAAGCTGCTACAATATGTTTCATCTTTTGTCTGAAGCATGACAATCCATTTTATGGTTCGTTGAACTATTTTCAATAAGTCAGAATCCTGGAATAATGAAGCAGACTTAATATAATTGTAGCATGACAATGACAAATTCTATTATTGGAAGATTTTTAAATAAACACCTCAACACTGATAATGTTACAGTATTTTTGGATTATTCCAGCTTTAAGGTGGTTTTATATGAAGACAGTTAGGGGCCAACACTCTATAATGATGACAATCAGGAAAAAGCACCTATTTTAGTTAGCTAAAACAATTAAAATAAAGTCAAAGTATTGTACATTTAACACACCATTTAAATCAGATTATCATGTTACAATAAACAAAATTCCAGATAATATCTAGTTTCATATCATATTATTTCACTATGCTGCCTAGCTCTACATACTCACAAGATGTTTGCTCACTGATCACTTAGAACAAAGCAAGATCCCCCAATCTGAACCCAATTTAAGCATTTAAACAGAGTTTGGGCAGCTATACTATCTGCCTCTTGTTAGTCAAAATGGGTAAAGGTGATAAATGTACCTGCACATTAGAAAGTAGAAATGATGAATATGCAGACTGTCATCCACTGGAATCCAGTTTCACACACACAAATTTTCTTTTACTCGTAAAATCTGCCATTTACAATCCATCTATTAATATCTGTACTTTGGAACTGGTTTGCAGGATGTAGAACAGCAACTGTCTGCAATAACTAATAACTAAATTTTCAGTGATACTAATGAGTAACTTGTCATAATGTCATAAAACTGTCACACATCGTATTAATGACCATTCCTGTGATTTTGATTTGATTTTATATTTTTAAAACATTTGTTGTGTTCTTTGTATCTGTATTTTTGATTCTTGTCCTATTTGGAAAGACAATTTGAATCGTAAATAATTTAAGACCTCAAACCAAGACGCTGCTGTCACAGACATTGACCAAAGACAAAAAGCCCCATGCTATTGAACAGACAATGTAAACCTAATTAGGCAGAGAAAAGGAGAAACAAAAGGTAGATGGTGTTATGTATGTGACACGGGGCTTTTAATTAGTATTTACCACCAAACAAATTAATTAAAATTTGGCAGAGGCCTGTTAGTGTGTCAGTTTAAGACACTTTAATGGATCAACAGCCTGTTTTCAATCAAGCGTTCCATATAGGAAGAACAGATTTCGTCCATCACTGTAGATGTTGAAATAATGTCTGGAAATTTTTTATGTTTTATTTTTGTGCAATTGCAATTATGCACTGGTCCTTTTAAGAAATACTTAAAATAGTTGACATGCATTAACTATTTCCCTCCCATGTAGCAACGCAAGGCACAAGAATCTGCTGGTGAACCACTAACCTAGCAGTGAAAAGGAGCGAGAGAGGTGGCAGGCGAGCTTCTTCTGAGCAAAGAGAAACCCCTTTGCAAAAGGGAGTTCGAGCTACATTTCATCTTTTGTGTCCCAGATTGATGACCTATGAGATGGATGATGTTCTGTAGTGCTGTGTGGCATTGTCTTATGCTGGCCGACACAAAGAGGGAGAACACTTATCATCTCAGGCTTATGTATGGAGCAGGGGGCAGGGGTTGTCAGAATGGTGAAGAGGGTCCAGGAGAGTGGGGGGTGGCTGGGGGTCCCCCCCCCTCCCCGATAAAGCGTGATGGAGATGGGCTAATGACAGCAGAGGCAGATGGAGAGAGCCATCTCCCATGACGACGCAGCCACAGCCTGCATCCTGAAGCCAGAGAAGGACGGATACAGAAGGGGAAGGAGGGAAATAGAGGAAGGGGGCCAAAAAGAGAGACAGTGAAAAAAAAATATGATGTGTTTGGATGCATGCGTGTTTCAATCCATGCATTACTGTGTTTTAATTATGTTCTTTGTATGGGTGCATGTGACGAGCTCTTTAAAGGTGACATTAAACAGCCAGGCCTTTTTTCCTCAGGTTTGTGTTGGCCTTTTAGCTAAACTGAGCCTCGCTAGCAGGTGGCCCAGGTTTGTTGAGTTTGGTTTAGGCTTTAGGACATTGTCTGGTGGGAATGGTGATGTGAATACAAAGGGATTAGTGCAAAGGGTTGCTTCATTGACTGTGTGTGTGTGTGTGTGTGTGTGTGTGTGTGTGTGTGTGTGTGTGTGTGTGTGCGTCTGTGTGTGCGTGTGTGTGTGCGTGTGTGTGTGCAGGGGGCATCTGAAGTTGATCGATGGATTGGATAGCCACCAAAATAAAACATTTTGCTCTAATTAGGCAAAAACAAAAGGTAATTAAATACATGTAAAAATATCAAAACAGTGTGATAAAAAGTACATAACAACAGGATCATTTTCCTGATATCATGAATTTATTTTGAGAAATACGTTGAAAAACTAAGCCAATAATCTCTTAACATTTGAATTTAATCCTCCTATTATCTTTGGGGTCAATTTGACCCAATTCAATGTTTAATGTCTCTAAATAAATGATCGATATAATTTTTTGGTTCAATTTTAATGACTGACAACTGGGTAAACATAAAATAAACATGATGATGTGTTTTCAATGCCCTGTACATATTTTGTACGCATTGGTGTTCTTTGGGGTCAATTTCACCTGTTTTAGAAACAACATTTTACACACATTTGTTTGTTTTGGCTGATACTGAGGCCCTTATCATTCAGTTTTATAATGTTCATAAAATTCTCCTATGTTTTAGGGCCCTAACCTAACGTAACCATACCTGTAGTCCGAAAAACATACAAGTCAAAAGGCAATGCAAAGCAAGCTTGTGGAATACTGACACATGGAAGGGCAATATTTCCAGCCACCATGTCTCTGAAGACATTTCCATGGTTTCTCCCAGGTCAAATGCTTTGATGGCAGAGAAACCAGGCAGGGCTGATGGGACAAGTGGGTCCAGCGATTTCTTTACAATCCAGGTCCCCAGGTCACTGTGGATGAATGTCTGGTTGTATTTTGTGGGCGCTGTCCATTCAGACAATACGGTATCAAATCCAATTTTAGGTCAGTCAGAGATTTTCTGCCGACTTGCATATCTTTCCATAGCAGCATAAAAGGTATTCTGGATGTGTAATGGCGTTATGCTTTAATGAATGGGGCATTTAGATTTAGTCAAAAAAAGTGACATAAAGTCCCTGTCACATAAATCTGGATAACAATTTTAATTACAATCATATTCTGGAGGTTTAAATTGCTTGGGGTCAAACTGACCCCAAGGATAAAAGATTTTTGTACATCTGAAGATAACAAGAGGGTTCAAAAATGTCAAATAGCCACCATTCATGAAATGGGGAAAGCACACACGTTTCGCCAGTTCCCACGTTCCTCCTCTAATGCAGCGGAGAGGAGAAAAAGCCCTACCAAAATCATCTCAATGCCCTGAACCATGTGCCACCATTAGGAACACACAAAGAGAGCGCTGACAAATGGCCATTTTAATGTCCCTCTTTGACTTTAATGAATTTATACGTGATCTGGCTCTAATGGGGGCTGCGGTGGAGGGGCTGGCGCGAGGCCATAACAAATGAAAAGCTCTGATTAGTGTAGAATGAGCTGAGAAGAAAATGCCATTCATCTTGGTTAGCATCCTCCTGCGCTCTTTTATGGGCCGCCGTTGCAAGGCCGGCGGAGGCGGGGGGTGCGTGTCCCATTAGCGGGGCAGCCCAGTGGCCCGCTGAGTGGTCAGCGGCCCGGCGTTGACGGAGCGTCTGCCCGCTCCGCAGCTCCAGACTGTGAATGCCTCAGTGCGTCTTGACTGCTGAATAACCTTCTGAGGTACCGGGAGCTTCACCCCTGCATGACCCCGCACTCCGAAGAGGGCTGTGGGGGGGCTCCGGGGGGTACCCAGACCAGGACTCACACGAGCAATAGGTAAACACCGGAGAGGTCCCCTCAGAGGAAGACGGCAGGGGATTAAACACAGCGTTTCACGTTTGCAACGCTAGAAGCACAAGGTTATAGATGTAACTGACTTTTTTTTAATTTAAATTGTTAGATATTTAATTAGAGGGGGGGAGCTGAAACAGATTTTTTTTGCAACTTAAACTACGAGAGATTTAAAATGCATGTAAAAATTGTGGCGAACGTTAAAAGTAGGTCATCGCAATCTGGGATGTTTGTATAGACTGCTCAAAATAATCTGAACAGAAGATCCATGTTATATAATATTATGGTATGACACGTGCTGCCAGGAGATATGGTCATATCTCCTGGCAGCCCCTCGTATCTTTAACATTTGCTTATCACGCCGTGGCTTCAGTTGCTTTTTACGGGGGGAGATTTTTCTGATTATGTAAAAGAAAAAAACAAAAAGAAAAAGAAAAGCGACCGGGTGGACGGGAAAATAAATAAATAAATAAATAAAAAGGACAGGCTGTGTTCAAAAGCGCCACCGTGCCTTTTTCCTTTCCTCTTGTCGTGATCCCGGGACTGTTTCACAGTGGAAACATTGCAGCACAGACGCGATGTTTCGTCATGATCGTGTCGGGGCTTGATACCGACCACTGTTGTCGTTGGGAGAAGCCCTGTTTTGCCGCCGCCCCCCCCTCGAACGGGCCCCCGCGTAGAGCCGCCTCGCAGACTGGAGTCCGGCTGGAGAGGAATGCGCTGGGATGCGGAGCAGCAGCGACTGTAGGAAAACCGACGCAACAACTCGCACAGTATGGACAGTACTGATCCGTATTTACACCTCAGTAAGTACGACCTCGGCGATGTACTGGGAGCCTGTAGTCTGCCTGTCGTGTCCCCCCCCCCACTGCTGCTGCTGCTGCTGCTGCTGCGTGTTGTTTGGACTTACGATGAGAGTGCGTTTGTTTCATGGCGTCTTCTCTCTCTCTGTCTCTCTCTCTCTGGGCTTGTGCGCGCACTTTAACCACCGGGCCCCGGTGTGTCTGTGGATCCGGCTGCTGTGCGTCTCTCTCTTTGTGAATAACCGCTGCGTGCCGGTTGGAACGAAAGCTGCGGTCAGCGCGCCGGTCAGGTGATCGCCGCTGTGCCAGGCGGGCGAGGTCAGAGGTCGGCACTTTAATTGCGCCTTATGTAATTTATGGCGCCCGTCGCGCGTCTCTTGCTAAACTGTTCGAGACAGAACCGTGATTTATTGGTCCGGGATTGTGCCGTCGGCGCGCGGAGCGGCCGTGACGAATGATGGCGGATTTTCCTACCGATCAACAAAACTTGCACCCGGTGGTGAAAACGAGCGTATAGCGCGACAAGAGCCGCCCCGCCCGGCGCCGCGGCTGCGTTCAGCCGAGTGACAGCTTGGCGTGATTTCGCTCAGTAAAGCTGAACTCTGGTCTGATGCACCGACTTTGCCCTTGAACCAGCTGATAGCAGCGCTTTCCGTGATCGGGATCTCTGTGACAGCCGCGGAGAAAAATGGCTTCTGCTTCCTGTTTCTTTGGGAGTTTGCAACATGTGGAAGACACACTGCGTGTACGTGTCCTAAGTGGTCCGGCTTGTGTGTGTGTGTGTGTGTGTGTGTTTGTTTTTTTGTGAGCTAAACCTTTTCTAAGACTGGACTCTTGTCTGGAGTGTGTGGCTTTTTCAGCTTCACTGGAGTCACACACTGTATACATCATTCATCATGTGATGCTTCTCTCCCTCTCTCTCTCTCTCTCTCTCTCTGTCTCTCTCTCCCAGAAAGACTCATTGTCAAACCACTGTATGCCATGTGCCTCGAAACCTCTATGTGTCTTTTGTGTGTGTGTGGGGGGGGGGGGGGGGGTGGAATGAAAGATAACAGTGTGGCGTTGCAAGGAAACAAATACAACCAGTCTGATGGCAAAATTATGCAGCCCCCCTTTATGTCATCACAGATATCTTGGCACCATTCGGAGGGGCTGAAAATTGTTTCCATAATGAATGTGGCTCCCATGGGAATGAGAGAGACATCTGGATGTGAGAGCATGTAGAGGGAAGCCCACAGTGTACAGAGGTAACAGAGCAGCTCCCCCTGGGCTAAAGAGTCTTTAAAGACGGTCTCTGATCCGACAGTGGTGGCATCCTGTGATTTATGCAGATCAGGACAGCATCAGTGTGTTACGGTGCAGATATATTCAGCTGTTATTGCCGTTTTATTATATACATTATGTGATATTACGTGTCCACTCCTAATACTGTACTCCTGATGGTGCTCTCTGGCACAGCCACACAAAACTGTCTGTAAAACTTTATTCAGTTTTTGTAACATTTCACGTACACACTTAATTTGTAACTTTGGTTGTAACTGGTCCATTTCTAATTTAAATTCCCCACTGTATTTTAGGGTTTATCCAGCTGTTTAGAAGGTGTGGAGCGTTACCATTTATAAACTGCTCATATTAAAGAATCTGATCGATGTTGGTTTTGGTGGAGGGGTTTCTTGTCCCATTATGGTCCTACAGTAACGCTGTTGCAGCGTTCCCAGACCACAGTGGCTTGCAGTCTGGGTTACCCGCTGACTATTTGTCATTTTTGCGTTTCAAACGGTAAACCAAAGAAAATATCAGTGATCAACAATGGAAGTCCTGGTTGGAAAACAGAATCAGTTGAACGCTAAATGAGGACGGTTCGTCTCTTTTAGTGCATTTGCTTTATAAACGTTGGTAGTAAAGCCACCGAGCTGCTTCTGAGTGAAGACCACAGCCACTGGAAGATCATCCCATGGAAGAGCTGTTTTTGTTTGGTCTATGTGTTGGCCCACAACTATGATTTATGACGTATTGTAACCCACACGTCAAAATAAGCTTGAAAACAGGGCCGCGAGCGCCACTCATTTCTCCAGTGAGAGACGATCACTCTAAAAGGATTTGCTCCCGTTGGAATCTGTCATTAGTGTGCGACGGCCACGGCGTCTTCTGTTTGTGCGCGGATTGTTTCGCGATCCACCCAGCTTTTCCCAGACATGCTGTGTTTCAGCAGGTTTGATACAGGCCTGCCCCGGGCTTTAAGAAGAATCAGCATTTTTTTCCCCTCTCAGCAGTTCAGCATTTCTTTTTTTTTTTTCCGTCAGTGGAAGTGATCCTAGACGCGCTGACGAGCACCCACTCGCAGTTCAGGGAAGTCATGGCAGAAAGCAGAAAGGGATGGGAGAGTGCAGGGAGCAAAATAATGGGGAAGTGGAAGGGCGTGGAGAAAGAGGTCACCCTAGTTGATGTGGACTCATCACTTGCCAGGGGTCAATGATTCACCTCCCAGTACACACACACACACACTGTCACACATACAGTCACACACACAGTCACACACTCGCTCCTTAATGTCACAGCTGCAAACATGCAGACTTAATATATGCTTATGCTTATTGCATTGCAAAAATGTGACCGTGATATCATGTAACTTAAAGAATGCGGGTGGAACTATCTGACTGTGAAGTCCCGGCAGTATTAAACCTGCTCTCTAATGGCAGAGCATTCCCCACCCACTCCTGCAGAGTTAAATAAACCACACAGGTAGAGGGTGTGGCTCTCTGCAGGTATTTGCTCAAGAATCCTGTAGCTTGAGACCTCCACCGCCTCGATGCCAGCACATGCATTAGCACACAAACACATACACGTTCATCCTTGGGCACTTTTGATTGAGCATGTGTATTTAGTGTGCCGTCGGTGAGTCTGCTTGTCTCAACTGCGTGTGAGGGAGAGCTATATTTGAGAGAAGGAGAAGGGGCGTAAGGAGGCCATTCTCTGGGCTAATTGCCAGTAATTAGTCATTAGTGAAGAAGGTCAAAGCCTCGATTTAATTCCAGCTTTAATCAAGCAGAGAGCCTCGAAAGGTCCACAAGCTGCAGCGGTGTCAGGTTATGAGATGTACATAGCTATTTCTTTGCTAATTGAGGAGTAACAACATACATGTCACACATGACTGCACACTGACTCTGATTTTCCGCGCACTGAACATTATGTATTACACATCATCCCTCTGAGCTTAAGCACCACCGCATTTCAGCTTTTTATGTTATGGAAGAAGATTATTCACATCGTTTAATTTAATACCACGCTATAAAAATACTCCATTACATGTTAAAAGTCCTGCATTCAAAATGTTACTTAAGTAAAAGTAGGAAAGAATTAGCAACAAAATATACTTAAAAGTATCAAAAGTAAAAGTATTCATAATGTAGACTGACTCATGTCAGTCTACATTATGAATACTAGTTATATTATTGTTAGCTTGTTATTGTTAGCTTGTTATATAGTGATGCATTAGTAAGCAGTACTTTAATGTTAGGTAGTGCAGGTGGAGCTCATTTCAACTCCGTCATATACTGTTGGGTAGTTTGATCTATAGTAATATTTAGAAACTGATCATAGGTTTTATGTGTAAAATTGTAAAGTCAAAAATAACTACTAGTTGTCAAATAGGTGTAGTGGAGTAAAAAGTCAAATATTTCCCAAGAAAAACATGAAGTAGGAAAAGTTTGATGGATTTCTGATGTTCTCTGTTTGATGTAATTATAGATTGGGCATGGATTTATCAAAAAAAGCAACGTGAAATGTCACCTTTTTTGGTTCATGGGGCTTTTTTTTTTACTATTTTCTGGTATTATACAGACTAAACAATTAGTCACTTCATCATACAATTAATCAACAGACAAATCAAGAAGGAACACAACGGTTTGTTGCAGCCCTGTACCCAGGGTCGTGATTACAACGTTAACCAGAGCTCATTAACACCCTGCATGAATAGGAATGGGGTTGATGAGGGGATATTTATGGCTCAGTTGCAGTTGGTTCGACTGTGTCAACGAGTTCTTATGGCACTCAGGAACACAAGCAACAGGTAACATCTAAGTACATTAGGTCTCATTAAACCTCTCCATTGAGAGAAATGAAGAACATGCTGATACTGTCGCTTGGCTATTCTGAGCGCTCCGAGTGCCATTTTAGTGTGCTGCTTGCTCACACGAGCACAAGTTGCTGTTTGGAAAAAAGATTATTTTTCTGCTCTTTTCTGCTGTTCTCTCATTTACTTTTCTGCCATTTTTTTTTAAGCAAGTGTGGTGCATGATAATGTCCTTCCTGTTGTCAAAAAGCACTGCTAGCAGAGAGAGGAGGACGTAAAGAGAAAACGTTCTCCTCTCGAGATCAGATTAGTGGTGAAAACCTCTGTTTTTCAGTCAAGCCTGTAAACGATTCACAGTTTGTAGACACAAGTATACAGGACACTGATGATAAAATGCTTAGTAGATTATGAGAAGTTCATATTAAACATTTTATGAGTGCACCCTAAATTTTGGGTTGCCAATTATCCTCCTGCCACGACTTCATAGTCCATCTATGTTACATCTATGAATGCTAATTGTGGCTCTCAGGGTTAATTTGGCGTATTTTATGTGGGCCATGACACACTATTATAACGCGGCATGCATTCAAGAAGGACTGTGTTATTTTAGCTTCTCCCTGTGGGATTTGTTAAGTCTAAGAGAGAGGCAAGTGTCACTTCTCCTTCTCTGTCTTCCCTTCTTCTTGTGTCGGGAAGCTGAGTCTCTTGCCAGGTTACTGTCACTGAGGGGATCTGGTTTCTGGTGGCTATCTTTCAAGCACTGTATGGACAATTGATCCAGCCTCACACAGTTGCGCTGCACAAGAAAACTTTGTTGAGTCATGTAAGTAAAATAGATGTACACATGGGGGAAGGCTTCTCAGGTTTTTAGCGCTATCTTCGAATGCAATCGTCTTTCAAAAGCGTGAAGGGTAGAGACGGGTGAACATTTGATAGGGTGGCCGGATAAATTGAAAAGAGCAGCT
Organism: Gadopsis marmoratus; assembly: GCA_036023855.1. Taxonomy (NCBI): domain Eukaryota; kingdom Metazoa; phylum Chordata; class Actinopteri; order Centrarchiformes; family Percichthyidae; genus Gadopsis; species Gadopsis marmoratus. Next base: position 894 of record JAVQJF010083821.1, on the reverse strand, counting down.
GCAGACTAAAATCAGTGCCAATTTCGCATTTATTGGCTAGGGCTGTTTTCTGGTGATAATGATATGACATTCTTCTATTGCCAAGAATGCATGCTGGCTCTGACATTGGCGAACAAACCTAGGTTAACTCTTACTTTTTGCAGGCTGATTTTAGTGCCGCTTGTTTCACTAAAACCATTTCATTATTATTTTTGAAAGCCTGTTCTGTTAGATAAAGTCTTGCAAGCATCCGACTACAGATGGAATCCATCCCTGCACAGGGTTTGTAGTTTATTTAGGTTCCCTTAGGGTTTGTCATGTATTGTTCGTTGTTGCCTTTAAGGTATATTTTTGGCCTGTGTGTTAGCATCTGGGTTTTCACTTTGCCGGGTGTTTGCTTCACCATCCTAGAGCACTGTTAATATGCAATTCCTGACTTCCTGGAATGCTATACCACTTGTTAAAACACACAGAGACACCAACAATGTGCACACAGGCAACTCCACATGCCACAACAGTGCTGTTAAACGTACACGCTGGCACAGTTATTTCTTGGCATTAAGTGGAATCGCAGATGTTTTGTTCTAGATGCAGAAGAGAGAAATCTTTAGCCTCTGGCCACTTCTTGTCACTTCCTTTCTCCACAGTCGCATCCCATTTATACCACCTACACATTACACAGAGAGTCTCTGACTAATGTTCCGCAAAAGAGAGCAAAACCAGAAAATCAAAACCAAAAAAACAAAATGTCATTGACTCATAAAATCTCTGTGGACTACAGGAACATCAGTGACATAGCGCCTTCCCATGCTCTCCAGCCGAAATCCCTTTTGAGAGGGAGTAATTGGAATCTTCTGGTGGTACTGTGCTCTGAAGTGTGAGCCCCTCCGCCCGGCGCCGCGGGGGGGGGGGGGG
>JAVQJF010083815.1:0-51257 GCA_036023855.1 Gadopsis marmoratus | reverse complement strand
TCCCACCAAAATTGAAGACGATCTGTTTTAAGGTTTTTTACAATTATTTTATTATATTTATTGTAAAGGACAGGGAGGGCTGAGCCCTGCTAGCCCATTGATACCAGCCGTCCCTGATGGTGGGCCTTGGTCAGCAAAAACGTACTAACACACCAGTGTAGTACTTTTAAAGCTGAAATTTTTGTTTTAAGTTGTGGTTAGTATTAAATCTTTAATCCATAACTCTCATTGTAATTAGGTGGGAATGGAACCTGGGTGATCTCCATCCAACATACCTCATTATTTTTCCCACCCCACACACCCTCTCTGTCCACTGTGCTGTTTACGTATTCCATTCTGCTTCCTGTTTCTGCTTTGTCTCCTCTATAATCCTTTTGTTGTGGGAGAATGTAATTCCCTCACAACGTGCAGATGTTTGGTCACAGTCCAGCTGCAATGTCAGCCTGGAATTCGCCACAGAATATCTGCATAGGCGCATGTCTGCCCAAGCATGCAGCATATTTCAACGCAAGCTATAAATACTCAATAATTGGGGTTAAAATTATAGAGTGTGATAAATTTTGTAAAGTGGCAAAATTAAACTAAATTTTGTTTAGTGGCAGTGCTGTAATCTGCAGCTGAGCTACTCTACTTTATTTTGACGAGATATGAGCAATGAAGAGTGTGTGATCACACACCAGTGAATAACAATATGTTTGACCTTTCCTGCAGAGATTCTCCTACAAACACCTGAATCAGCAGAATGATCATCCCAGGAAGAGAATTGTTTGAGCATGATAAGCTGCTTAGAAAGTGTTGATTAGTCTGTCAGTGTTTTACATATCGCATAACAAAGAACATGTGTCACAGGGAAGCCCTGTCGTTGACCCTGTGAAGGCAGGGGATTTACATGAAGAGGTTTAGTTTCCCATGTTGGATACTGAGTCTAATCCAAGCTTTTATACACACCTGGGATTTGGAAAACTCACTCATATGAGAGGAAATATGTAGGTATTAGAAAGCAATATATGGTATACTATAACCAGCAGTGGATGCTGGGGAAAAGGAAAGGATGAACATGTGCATGTATTCTGCAAAGATAAAGAAAGGCTGTTTTCTCCCATAAATGTTATTTGTTCTTTTGTTAAGATGTGGGACTGCTTGGACTGCCTCATCACATTCATGCCACAGGGATTAATAGATGCTGACTTATTGTTTCTTTTTCCAATTTCCGTATGTCTCTTTTGGTTTTAGAGATTGGCGATAAATTGAATCAGGCTCATGATCATTATGTATTACCATTCATTTTTGTTCCACATAATATGACATACATTAGTGTGTGCAGTCCAACAAATTTATTGGTTTCCTTTTATTTTAGAAATGATGCTTAATCTGATTGTGGGGGCAGGGCAGTTTAGTAGTCAGAGTCATCTATCACACGGAGTCCTCTATCTTTTCTCAAATGGATCACAGTGTGAGTGCGAGTGTTTCGTGTGCTTATCAAGAAGCTAGCAAACAGTATTTTTGTCTCATAGTTTTCCTTCTTGCATACATCTTCGCAATATTTCTTCATGTGCTGGTAATGAATGACTTTGCATCCCCTCCTGCCTTCTGCATCGCCAGTGTAGCCATGGGCCTTTTCTATATTACTCTAAGTCACTGTTTTCTACTAAGCACATGCCATTTGTCAACCAGCAGCATAGGCAGAGTGCTTAACATTCAGACTGTTTCATTAAGTGGCAATATTCCACACAGGGGCTGTTGGGTTGTGGACGGCCTGAGGGAGAGTGAGATATATGAAGGAGTTGAGGGTGCGGCTAAAGGTTGAGTTGACTGTCTTCAAGTTCTGCAGAGGAAGAGGCTCATATTTCCACATGAAAGTTACCAAGAGTCAGACTGTATAGATATTTAAAAGCAATTTTGACTTATTTTGCCTCAGGGCTGTACTTAGACACATTAAAGTTTGATATCATTCTTTAATAATGCTATTTTTATTAAGTCTAAATTCTGCTGGGGATTTGGGGATGAGAAGGAGGCGGATGCAAGTTGGGAAAATAACGGATTCAGTGCGCATGATATTTTAGCAGTTCTAATACTTTACTTAGGTAAAAGAACTACTGCTACACTGTGAAAATACTCCACTAGAAGTAAAAGTCCTGCATTCAAAACCTTACTTAAGTAAAAGTATGTAAGTATTATTAGCTAAATTTACTTGGCATAGAAGAGGAAACTGCGCTGCTGCTTACCAAGGTTTCTCCAGAAGGGTACCCTGATCAGGAGTGAGGGCAAGACAGTGATTCAGAGGAGGCAGAGGCGAACATGCTGGCAGGGCCTGTGGAACAGAAGCAGAATGATGGGGAGGATGTAGAAGCTGATTCGCAGCAGGTGCCTGAACCGAAGGCTGAGCAAAGAAGAGGGGGATTCTGCTCCAGTGGTGCTAAGGTAGTCTACTAGAAGCACGGCAGGCATGTACTCCAATCACGATCCCAAGGCGAGGAGGAAGGGCTGGAGCTCAGGTAGTGGCTCACCTTAGATATTCTGTCCACCTTTATTGATAATTTAAATAGGAGTCCTATAATGTAGAATAACCTGGCAGGCACTTAACTCTGTGCCTCCATCATCAGAGCGATGATCTCTATTGTGGGGGGTGAAGGTAAGGCCCTGCGACTTCGCTCGTGCAGCATGATTACAAGACACGGGGTATTACAGTAAGCAGGTGTGCTGCTGCTGACGTGACGAAAAGGTGCTGAGGTTAGTTGGGGAAGCGTGCTGACTGGACACAGACCGCTTTGCAACAGGAGGCGATTGAAGGTGAAGGATGAAAAAGGCTGTTTGTGTTGTATGTGTGTTTAAACTGTGATGGTGTGGGGCTCGCCAGGAGCTCTAGGAGCACAGCATTGAGACTGGGGGCGTTGAAGCAGCTGGCCTGTTAAAGCTGGAGGACCTGTGTCACTGTTTTTAGCGATATGATATGCTGTCGTGTAAACTGAGTTGCCATGAAAGATGTAGCTGACGTGTATTTTAATTGTGATAAATTGTGAATAAATTACTCCTGTTGATGCAGTAGTTCCAGTCATTTGCATTTGTTGGGGCGGGGGGGACTAACCTGCAGCTGCATAACAAGGGAAACTTGATATCACAGCAAGTTATTAGTCAAATGTTTGGCATTGGTTCTGCAAAATGACACGCAGGTATTAAAAGGGGGAGCTGACAAATAGAAGCTGTTTGCCTCCAGGTGGCAGCATGAGCAATTCAATTCAATTTTATTTATATAGCGCTATATCATAACAGAGTTATCTCATAGCACTTGTTAATATAGAGCAAGTCTAGACCAACTCTATATGTATAGACCCATCAATTGCACCATGAGCAGCACTAGGCAACAGTGGCATGGAAAACCTGCCTTTTAACAGGCAGAAACCTCAAGCAGATCGGTTTTTTTTCTTTCCGTAACTGGATAATTATCTGGTGAACCCTAAGATTCATTTTGTGAGATTTCTTTTCTTAGAACTCTTGTCTTACATGCTTCAAATCCAGTGGCTTTTCTAGTATTAAACCTGCAGGCATTTTCAGACATTTAGCACATTTCTATTGCAGTGCTGGGACTGCCTTTGGTTTTGTGTTAGAGCTGTGGTATCAGGTGCTTGGTGGATGAGGTGACCTGGAAAGAAAAGGTTGTCATGACAATAGTGTTAAAGCCAGAACACATGTGACAGATGAGCAACAGAGAGGCTGTGGTGGCTCTCGAGCTGGATATTGAAACCCTTGCGGGAATTTATTGCGTGATTATTATGGACTTATGGTGGCAGCAGGTTCGCTGGCCAAGCAATCAACCAGTCACAAGGGGAAATAGCCGATGACATATAGATGTGTTTGTCATCAGACAACTGTACTATCACAGAGAATTATGGAAGGCGAGGCATTGTGGAAACCACCGGCTTGATGTTAAACCAGCGAGTTATGAGCCAAATGTTGTTAGCAGGATGAGAAAAAAAAGTTGCCTGAAAATGTTATTTTTCATGGCAATGAAACACATTAACAAAGTCAAGTCTTTGCAAAGATTTATGCAAATAAGAAAAGTAGTCAAGCAATTAAAGCCGCAAGAAACAAAAAAGCAATCAAGATTATAGATCAAGGCCTAACTAATTTGTAAAACAGAATCCACATCACAACTGCACAAAGATAGGCAACATGCTGAAGAGCAACAACATGAATATAATAGCATTTGGCCAGATATTTACCCAGATGTTTTCCTCCGGGCTATGTAATAGAACTATAGAGCAGGTGTCAGATAAGAGACTTCGACAGGGATGGTGAATATGTAATGGGTGAGGGTGTTGCTAAGGAAGTTCAAATACAAGTAAAAAGTCATTTGAGGTTAAATAAGTGTTTTATATTCATTAGTCAAACTGCACCAGACCATGTTGTTATTTAAAAAGAAAAACCCAAACGTATCAGACTTAATCACAAAGAAAAGCATGTGAAACCCCTAATTAACATATAGTAGGTTTGTTCATCTTTGTCCAAATTGTGCTGGTGTTCGGGGGGTATATACAGTGAGCGACAAATGATAACTTAGGAGAAAGATGCCCCCCCTCACTGCAGGAGTTGAACTTACCAATTTCACATGATTTTAATTGGTTTCTTTTTCAAAATTCAAAAGGTCTTTTAGTTTTAAACTTCCGGAATGAAAATGTGTCAGTTGTAGGTTTAATAACATTATGAATAATTCTTAACGCATTTAACTTTGTACGTGAAGAAACTGTGAACTTTTAACAAGTGACATGAGTGGTAATGACATGTATGTATATAAGCAAGTAGGCGCAGAACTCTCCTTTCTGGGAAGGGAGAGCTAATCGGCCAGTTGTGGTGTAATGTTTGGCTGGTGTGTAAAAGAGCGTAAAACAGTGTGCGGAAGTTGGATTCTTTCAATTCCCAATTGAAAATGGTTCAAAGGGAATCTTGCAGATTCTTCCTACTGACGGAAATTTTTACTGTCCCCAGATCAATTTTCTTCTGCATGTTTAGGACATTTATAGACTAAATATATGGACATAAATTGTTTATGCAATGAATGAGAAGTGAAAACAAAACAGTATAATAACGTAGAAAGATTAGCATACCATTATGAGAAATCAGGTGATGAATTATTCTTTATTTCAAACAAAGTTAATTAATCAGTTACTGCTGGCTATTCTGCCAAGATAGCTGATTTATTTGATATTACTTTCATTCCCATCTCAGGCTTCAATCCAAGAAGGATCAGGCTGGAGCATGGATAAACTCTTCATCCTGATGGTCACGCCCCAGGTCTTCTTTTTCTATTTATCAAGGGATTTCATTTGCTGAGCACTCTTATAAGAGCAGTGCTCACAGGTCATCCATTCAGTTGGTCCTATGGGGAAATTCTTTCACGGCACATCACCTAGCATTCTGAAATAGCCCAAAAAGGACAGTGGAGAATACTGTACACACTTACAGGGAGTCTACTTGTATATGCAAAAACTATTTTAGACAAATCATTTCTTGATCCCGTTTGAACTGCGACATGAATTACGCGTATTATGTTGGTCAGTTTAAAAGACCATTTTGCAAGTCAAGTAAGTCACAGTTTGTCGTAAAGATAGTAAAGTTTTGTTTTGATTGAAGCCATACAGTGAACTACATCTCTCATCTTGAACAATATGCATCAATGCCAACATGGCCTTCAGTGTAACGCATCTTATCTGATGTGTTTCATCCAGTAAGTCCTATTATTAGACGGGAAGCGGGAGAACGAGAAAAGACCCGTCTTTCGTGTGGCTACATCTCGGTGCAAAACGCAGAGGAATCGTAACTTCAGCGGCTTGGTGTAGCTTGTGGAGAGAGAAAATAATGACATCACTTATGTGACTTTTGGGTGTGTAAGTCTTCCGAGTTACACATTTTCATGGTCTTATACTTCAACAGTTTTACGACAAACTGATTTTCTTCACTTGCAAAATGATCTTTTAAATTGACAATCATCATATGTGTGATTCATAGTATCTGCATACATCTGAGAGGGACTGATGAGGTTTGCCCACTAGACTGAGAAGCTGAGGGAGGGGAGATGCTGGGTAGGTGGCAAGACATGTGATAAGAAAGTAGGGCAAGAGAAAGAGTAGGGTGCAGAAAAAGAGAGAGAAAAGGTAGAGTGGAAAATAAAGAAAGAGACATTTACCTGTATATAACCCCTGGAGATGTAGATACAGATGAAGTACAGGGGGCAGAAGTCCTGTATTAACAGATAAGATTTAGCCAGGACAAATTTCTGCAGCTTATCTTTTTATTTCCCCCACCAGAGACAACCCATCTTGATAAAAATCATTTTAAAAGGGATGCATGGTCACCAAAGCCAAGAGCAGTACCCTGATGTGCCAGCCAGCTGAGCCGCAAAGAGAGAAAATGCTACATAATAAATGCCCCCATTGAGGGTTGCATTCCCTGAACCAATGTAAGTAAAAGACTTTCCGTTTGCTTCAGGGAGGGATTGGTTTAACAAGGAGGGATGCTCTTGGCACACTCTTTTATGCTGCTAAAAAGGCAGCTGCATTTCTTTATTTCTGTGTCTTTTGGTGTTAAGATGTTTTCATATCAACTGAAACATGTTTTAATGTTGGTGATTAATATGAAAATGTAAGTGCATTGCCATCCCTTTTCATTCAGCTTGCCTTTTTTCGCATTCTCCTTTCTGGTATTGCCAGCGATGTGAACATGAACACAACTCTGTGTCTATAGCCCACACTTAAAGATCTTCTGTAGGTGATTCATGAGGAAAGAACATGAGGCGGACATGACATTGAGTTAGTGTTGCTGCATAATAGATGTGATTTACCCAGACGTCAGCCTTCAGCTTAAAATACCAACAAACATTTTTCCATTTCATGGGGTGGAAATGAATCATGTCCCATTCTATAAAAACCTAAACCATAGTATTTATTTAGCATGTAGGAGGTGCTGTAGCAGATCCTGATGTAGAGGACATCAAGGTCTGGTTTGACAGCCAGTGACCCTGGAAAGACCGGATGTTTCCAACAAGCACCGGTCCTTGCACTAGTCATCAGCTTGCTGGACAAAAGTTCTTTATTTCTGAACAACTTTTTGATTTTTCACTGAAAGCAAAGCAAACTTGTAAAGTTACAGTTTATGTGATCAGGTACTCAAAAGTGAGTTAAGAAGTTTATTTTAAAGGGGAAGCGTCTCTCAGTATCAGACATTCAATTAATGTCGATTAAACTAAATGAACTTGAAGATTTTAAGTCTTCTGGCACGAGCTGTGCTCCAACACTCAACTAGTTTTGAGCATGTTTTCATGCTTGCGGTGTTGCTTTTGCACACTCTAAAACACAAATGTCCTGTTAAGTGAAAGTACTTAAGTATTAATTGTAATTAATGCACTTAAAGTATCAAAGATAAAAGTACTCCATGCAGGAAAATGTGATTTTACTAACTTGTGCGTAGTAAAACTGCATCATATTTAATAAGCATATTGTATATCTTATTATGTAAAATCTTCATTTGTTCAGTAATTAGAACAAAAAGAATGTAGTGGAGTAAAGTGAAGTGCACTATTCCCCTCTGAACTGTTGCTTTTTCGACTTACTGCTCCCTCTTCATGCATGAGTGAAAATGGTCCATCAAGTCCCTTACAAAGAGTTGACATGGGAAAAGCCACGTGTGCACTCACAGCACTTGTCTGTTCAACTTGGACATTATTATCCATGTTTGTTGTACGTGTCATGTTGGGTTCCCTGGTGGGATAGAGGCACGTTGGAGCGACCTTTGAGAGAAAAAGAGCATCTCTGACTTTCTAAGATGGGACTTTCCGCTGCAGGCAAAACCCGAAAAGCTCTGCTCCCCTTATGCAGCACAACACCACTGTGCTGACACGCCCTGCCAGTATTAGTCTGAAACTTCAGATCCCGACAATGATTCATATTCAAATGTTATCGATCTCGTGACTAAACATAAAAAATCAACTGTTACAAGATGTGACCTTTTGCTAAAATATGACATTTCACTTTTAACACGCGACACCGCTCTGCACTGTCAGGAACAGAGCATGTCACTTCCATTGTGTCCAACGGAGGAAAATCACACACTCCCCAGGTAGTTTAACATCTACTACCTGCAGTGACGACACTGACCTTCAGACAGACTAGTTGAGCTGTCAGGTTGACTCAACTCCAGTTAAAGATGTAGGAAAGCAGACAAGGTGGTGGAAAGGGGAATTTTACGGCGGGCAAGGTGACACGAAAAAGATATTTCGGAAAAGGTCACGTCGTTTACTTCATTACCTCCCGAAGGCATTATGGAAGACGTGTGCATCTACTTGCGGAGAATGGATGCCTGCATTCTTTCTTGCATCCAAACATATCCATTCCAGCGGAGTGTGTGTGTGTGTGTGTGTTTTTTCTCTGTGTGGTATCTGACACTTTCAGACAGCCAGTAGCATGACTCAGTGAGGGAGATGACGTGATCACTGGACCATGATCTGTCTTATCCTGTCACACACACACAAGTTAGTTTTTGTAAACTAACCAAGGCCAAAATATAATCGTACATTAAAGCCTGTAAATCCCAGCTGCCATCTAATCATTAAGTGTCTGGAAAAGGTGATTTCCTTGTTGTTAAATGAACACAAAAGCAAGCCAGCAGAGAACGTCTTTAGCAGCTGTGCATCTTGCAGTTAACTCGATGGCACGATTTGAACGATGTCCTGTTTGATGAGAATCTTCACCAGAAAACCTGCAGCATTGGCCGTGCTATGAAATGCCTACAGCAACCTATTTCTAGCTGTAGAAAAGTCAGAAGTAGTGTAGCGTGATGTTATTGCAGCGCAGCAAAGCCTCTCAGGGAGCAGGTTGTGGTGGATCGATGAGTCAGACTACTGCTTGGTGTGATCTTTTTTCTTTTTTAAATCATGACCACAATCTTTCAGTAACTTTATAATAATAATAATAATAATAATAACAACTTTGTTTATATAGCACCTTCAAAAGAGTTTACAAAGTGCTAGACAAGCAGAAACAGGATACTCAGAAAGCAATGAGACAGAAGGCATTGAAAGATAAAAAGCAAACAAAAGCAAGATAAGAGATTAATAAATACAAAAAACATAAAAGAACTAAAACCAATAAAAGCGATAAAATGACAATATAAAGAAAAAATATAAAAACGATATAAAGACGACATCACATGAAAGCTAGTCTATAAAAGTGATTTATCTCTTCCTTATCTCCTCAGGCAGGTCGTTCCAGAGACGAGGAGCCCGATTACTTTAACCAAGTAATTCTTCTTTTAACTGTAACCACGACTGATCCCTAATTTTAACCAAGTCCCCCCTTTTCAGAATCATGGGAGATTTGAACACCTGGTGTTGACTCTGTTTTTATGGCATCAACAGCTCAAGTGGCATTCAGCCTGACACGACCCATTTTTGCAGTAGTGTTTGCTGCTATCACACTAATCATGTGCACGTATAATCTATAAAATTCTATCAATGTTGAGGATCACTATGCAGTTATTTTTGACACTGGTCGAACATCGTTTTCTTTCCACAGAAAACAGTGGCAAAGGATCAAACCCAACTCAGTTTAACATCCTACAACAAGAAAGTACTACTGTAGTAATCACACACCACACATATGATTGAAAATTAAAATGTTTAACTCTGTTCTTGATGCCCTTTATAGTTTTTGAAAACATAAAAACCTTTGAGGAATTTTTAGTCTCTTTCTCAGTCGACCACTTAATACCACATGTATTTTGCACATAGGATGAAAGCCTACAAGGGTGTATATATGTATATATATAAGACCAATGCCAAAATATTGAGCCCAATTTCAACCTTGGAGATACTCCTGGATATGTTAAACAATTGTCTGCAAGAAAGGGAAAAACCTAAGATACACTGTGTGTGTGTCCGTAGGTCAACTTAAATTATGGAAAGACTAATAAATCTTTCCTCCTAACTCTTCTGCTACCATCTTTCCTTCTTATCCTCCTTCCCTCTCTCTCCTCCTCCTACCCCCACCCCCATCATTTCTTTCTTCTCTTCCCCCTCATTCCCCTCAGATTTGTATCCAACACATCATTTGAGGGCCAGAGCGGTTTTGTATCCAGAGACACTCACAGCCAGAATGTCATCTCAGAGGCCCATCACTACATCTGGTCCCTCCAGCTGGACCCCCTAGGCCAGCCAACCTGGACCCGCCTGGGCCGCTGGCGCAGGGGGAAAGTTCTGATGGACCAGGGTGCCTGGCCAAGCCATCAGGGATCTGGGGGCGGAGGTGACTGGCGCCGATCCACGCGGCTGCACATGCGGGTGGTGACACTGGTGGAACATCCCTTTGTATTTACCCGGGAGGTGGATGGGGACGGATTATGTCCCGCAGGCCAGTTGTGCCTCGACCCGCTCACCAATGAATCTTTGGTTTTGGAAAGACTTTTCCAAAACCTAGCAGGACCCAACGTATCTTTTCCCACGGACCACAAGAAGTGTTGTTATGGTTACTGCATTGACCTGCTGGAGAAGCTGGCAGAGGACATGGGCTTCACTTTCGACCTCTATATCGTAGGCGATGGGAAGTATGGGGGGTTGAAGAATGGTCGCTGGACGGGATTGGTGGGGGATCTGCTGAGTGGCGCTGCCCACCTGGCTGTGACATCTTTTAGCATTAATTCAGCCAGAAGCCAAGTCATTGACTTCACCTCGCCCTTCTTCTCCACCAGCCTGGGAATCCTGGTCAGTACCTCTCTTTCGCTTGCTTTCTTACACTTTTTCCTAATATTACTTGTTATATATCTCACTTCTGTTACTCTTTGGCCCATACTTTGCTCTCTGCCATCGACCTCAGCTCAACTTTCTGGGCTTGGTATGCTGGTGGTTAGTATCAATGTGGCAGAGTTTTATTACTGCAAGCCATACGCTATTGGACTTTAATGCAATTCGCCATATGTTGCTGGACTGGTGAGTGTACAGCTTTGTGTGGTGACCCTATTACTACAATTACTATACGCACTCTCATCGGCTGACAGGCATAGTGATGGTGGTAATCACTCCCTCCTCTTATCCTCTTAACATGCCACTACAGAGGGGAATGTTTTTTGCTTTTTCTCTTTGCAGTGGCTGTCTCTTCTAATATCTATGTTGTTCTTCTACTTTTTTCCCCATTTCACTGTAAGTTTCTCTCTCTCAAAAAACGTCCCAAACGCCACCTTTACCCGTAGATATGCTTTTGATTGCAGTTTGTAGCTTCCCCGTATGAACTGTTATGATTAATTATGGTACTTTTGAAGTACCACTTTTTGGGACTGAAACTTTCCTCCCATCTGCTCCCAATGTTTTCCTTCCCACTCCATCTCGCTTCCACGAGCTTCTGCGAAACTCCTGTTTCAGCTCCTTGCTCAAACTGGTTAAACAACCCAACGTATAATAATTTATTGAATTTCTGAAGAGCAAATAATCAAACACCTTAACCCAATGCTGAACCAGCTGCAGCATATAAAAACAAACAGGAGAACAGATAATACTGTATAAAACAGATACAGATATGCCAAATCCCCAGAAAAAGATGCAATGCAAGTTTACTTTCAGACTCTAATTTTGGGGGCTTATTCTAAATGTGAACAAATTGTAGAATTTTGGATAATGACATCAATTTCTTGCTTTTATTGTATCACTAACATATTTTTCAATCCTGTAATTTAATCCTGCCCAGGTTCGTACTCGTGACACAGCTGCACCCATCGGTGCCTTCATGTGGCCTCTCCACTGGTCCATGTGGCTCGGCATCTTTGTCTCCCTCCACGTCACTGCTGTTTTCCTTACCCTGTATGAGTGGCACAGCCCATTTGGTATGACGCCACGTGGACGCAACCGCGACCGGGTGTTCTCCTTCTCCTCAGCGCTCAACGTGTGCTACGCTATTCTCTTTGGGAGAACGGTGGCCATCAAGCCACCAAAGTGCTGGACAGGCCGCCTGCTGATGAACCTCTGGGCCATCTTCTGTCTGTTCTGTCTGTCCACCTACACCGCTAATCTAGCTGCCGTCATGGTCGGGGAGAAGACCTATGAACAACTGTCAGGGATACATGACCCAAAGGTACAAAAGCCAGACCAGTCAAACACTGCAAATGACTCTTAATATGAGTAATGAGACATTAATACAGTCTTTTATACCAAAGTTAGAACAGTTTAGGTTTTACTTTACTTTTTTCGCTGTGCTTCTGTCACTGGTTTGAAATGGGCAGGACTCCGTACTTCCTTGCACAAATCAAGAGTCAGCAACATCTGAATCAGAACCTGATTACAGTTGTGGGTCACCGTCAGTCAAATCTGATCAAAACACTCCCATACAGTGCCGATAGAGCACATTAACAGGGGTTTTGGGTGTTAAAATCTTATTAAATAGCACCTGAATATTTTAACTTGCTTATTTAGTAATGAAATGGTTTCAGGGGCTTTAATTTGATCTGAAGATGACATACATATTCTTCCCATGTTGTTTTAAATAATGGTGTTTTGGTTGTTAGGTTTGAGATGTTCCCCACAAACATTTTTATTTTATTTTAAAATGTGGTTTTGAAATTGACTAGGTTTAATTTGTTTGTTTCTTCATGCATTTCTGCAAACATGTTTAGTTTCTCTCAGATTCATGATGACTAACAGGTTGTTGTAGAATTTCTCTTTAAAAATGTCCCTGAAGTACACTTGCTAAAACTGCAGACATTTTGTATACATTTTAAAAGAGCTTTTCTTGTGAAGAATACAGTTCTTTAAACTTTAAGTCAGCAAATATACTATTTAATTGAAGCACCTTTGTAAGGCTAATCAGGGTCAGGTACTTTTTGTCAACTCACCAACTCGCTGAATAACAAGAGCGCAGGGATTTTAAGAGTCAGTCCCAGAAAAGTAAAGAAAAAACAATCAATTCTCTCTGTATCTATAAAAGGCCCACTGAAGAAAAGAGAAACAACAGACTGAAATGAAAAATATCAATATTATAAATTTAAATGCATTCTATGGGTAACTGGGTTTATTTCTTCTCTTCCTGCAGTTGCACCATCCCTCTCAGGGATTCCGATTTGCCACAGTGAGAGAAAGCAGTGCAGAGGACTACCTCAAGAAGAGTTTCCCTGAGATGCACGAGTACATGAGAAGATACAATGTCCCGGCAACACCAGATGGCATACATAATCTCAAGTAAGACAATGTTATACACACTGTCAAGTCCACATACATCAGGCAGACACACACATTAGCATCCAGGTACACGCTCATAAGAAATCATGCACCGTACATTCACAGTAGTTTGTCCTCTAATATTCAGTTAGTATCCAACCAGTTATCTCTTGCTGTCATCATTCCCTGAAAATCAAAGGAAAAAATAAACCATATCTTATTTGAAAAAAAATAAAAAAAGGAATGTGAGTTGCGTGTCCAAGGAAAGTCAAAATTAGAAAAAAAAAACCCACCAACTGCTGTCATTCCCCACCACAAGCTTTCCCTTTTGCATTCAGATCACACCCTCCTCCTTTCCCTGCCATTGCTGTCATCCTAAGCTGCTTCGACATTCAACTGGCATCCCCGTGGAGCAAAGCAGAATATACTGAGAAAAGGCAGCCGGAATGCAGGCCTAGGCTGGGTAGGACACAATCTCAATGAAAGAAACAAGATTTTTTATTTTTTTTACTGAGCTTGAAAAATGCTGATTAGAGGGTTCAAGATAAAATGTCATCTTTCGAAAATTACAACTGGGGAGCAAGACAGCGTGTAAGTGCGCCGCAATGCTACTTTGAACACTCGGTGCTCAGGGTTTACTCCCCAAGGGGCCAGGCATTAGCTCCAAGTTACATAATCATATAGTATGCTATGCGTGCTTTGGAAATGTTATAGTATAATGCAGTTTTCTGTATACTGCATTGACAGGAGTAGGTCCATGTGGAGAACAAAACATTCATGAATTGGTCCCAATAAAACTAGATTTTGGAATTGCAATGAACATCTTTATAACAGGGTATCTGCAGAGTTTTAAAAAGTATTAAAAGGTATTATATCAGTTTAGCAAACATTAACACCCTTGAAAAGTATCAGAATAGAATAGAATAGAAAGCCTTTATTATCATTATACCCCGTACAATGAGATTTAGAGAGCAACTCCTTAGATAGTAAAACATTCTAGAAACCTATTAAAAGCACAATATAATAACACAAAAATAGCAGCTGTAAATGGATATTGCACAGATCTGAGGTTAAAAAGTCTTAATCTGCATTTTACAAGGTATTATCTTTTGATCATAGATTCAGACAGACTACCTATGATTTAATGTCATTTATGACCAAATAGAAATGTTTGTTAATGAAAATGTTTTGTTAATGTAAGTGTGCGTGCGTGCGTAGCAGCAACTGCTAACTGCAGCATGCTATACAATTAGGGCATTTTGAGACAGTGCACTGACTGGAGCATTATCAGCCATCAGACAACTGTTTTGTACTATGTTGGCTTGCTTTTTAAAGTGTCAGAATAATACTGGAGCTTTTAAATGCCTTTATACATTTCACATAATGCAAGCTCACACCTGAAACATGACCAATTATTCGAGAGGATATTTAACCTGGGGCTGCTAACGGGTATTACATCATGATGTGAAGACTTTCCCTTGATGGATCTAGGTGATGCAACGTTAATGGAACTCCTGTGTCTCACATCGCCTTGTATTAAATAAAGCCGCACACACAGAAATGTGTCCTGTCACTGATGGCGTTTTTCCACTCTTGCCACCGGAATGCAAATACATGATTCAATACCTTTTACAAGCATTACTTCGGTGAGATGATGCAGGAAAGGAGGCATCATGTGTTAATCAAATTGGTTAGGAAATTGCTTGATGTCAAGGTAGTGCTCTGGTCATAAAATACAAACCATCAGTAGCATTCTGTGGTTTAAGGACCAAGGACATAAGCTGTAACCTAATTCAACCTGTAATAATGAACAGCCGGCTTGTGCGTAGAAGATAGCGGAGGATTTCAAACACTGTCCTTCCTCGATAACAAGCAAAAAATACAGAGAGTGACTTGAAAAGGGCTTTGTAGAATTTGTATCCCTGTAGGCTTTGGCTGTCAGTAAAGACATTCTGAGTTGATTTGTAAAAGCCTCACTGAGAGTGTTAACAGACTTGGAGTGAGGAATGCAAGTAAATTGGCAGAAAGGCAGTAATTTTACTGGCATATGGCCAGTAAAAGTATTGGAAAACCACAGGCTGGAGAAATGTGAGGTACATTTTCAGTTATTGCGGTAAACTGCCCTCTGAAAGGCTCTATGAAGTACCCACGAGCACACAATTCATTCTCATTCAGTCTTATCGTTGCGTTACGCATGTCTACAGTATGTGTTTGATTTATCTTTTATTGGATCTTATTGTTGTTCTCAAAAACACAACATACAAGCCCCCCCCCCCCCTCCCACACGTGTTTCTGTCTATTCAACTTCACCTTCCCCATAAAATGAACTTTCCTGATTCTTTACACTCACTCTGTAGGTGAGAGGTGTGACATGAGGACAAACACAGAGAGACTCAGAGCAGCGGATGACAAAGTAACGTCCATTGAAGTTTGTGTCTCGGGGGGTTTAAAGTAAATCTTTCATGTGAAATTCAGAGGGTTGTTTTTAAACGTTTGCGTGTCTCTGGAGTTGGTTCCCAGAAGATGTACAATTTTGTTCGCAAGTTCTTTGGTTATATATTCAGCACCACAATGTTTTTGGTAGAGTGGGCTATGGATCAGTCCCAGTCCATCTATCCGTTTGTTTGCCACTGATCAGATTGTCGTAAAACTTAAAGGCCCAATTCAGGTCCACACTCTGCTCTGATTGTCTGAACAGCACACACGACGTCTGAAATGCCATGTATTTGATTGTAATTATATTTTGTGGAGTGAAGCAATGACTGACTTGATTCTACACTGTTTACCTGTTGGCCTAAAGAGTGCTTGCAAAATGTGTGTGCAACTGAAATGTTGAATCGGTACAACATGTTGCGTTAGATGAATGCCGAACAGGTGAACATTATACAGTATATATTCAGCTGAGCCCTCACCACGTCAGCCAAGAACCAGCACTTCTAGTATGTCTACTTGCTGTGTGTTTACAGGCTCGACCCTCAGAAGCTGGATGCGTTTATCATGGACAAAGCTCTGCTGGACTATGAGGTCTCCATAGATGCAGACTGTAAAACACTAACAGTCGGAAAACCCTTTGCTATAGAAGGTAACACTTGCTTATTAGGGTGTTGGTTGAATAAGAAAGTTTTAGAATAAATTAGTCATTAGTCAGTACTGATTTCTGGCATCATAACAGTATTCACAACTATGGTTTGGATTTTAATTATCGTTAGATTTAAAGAGGTCTTTCTGCATGACTGCGGGCTAACAGACCACGAGCAGTTTTAGGACAGCCCTATTGAACAATATCAATCACTCAACATTTGCACAACAGTTAATCTTCTGCCTTTCAACAGCTTAGATTGTCTACTGTTAATCTCTGGTCCATTTAGCACGTTTCTTCCTCCCACTGTGAACATGTTCCCATGGTGGTTGCTTCCATTACAGGACACCATAGTCCCAGATTCCAGCGTTGTTGTTAATTACTTAATGCACCCATAAGCCTTCAGGATACAATGCAAATCAATCTGCAAACTTCCTACCAAGGCAAGGTACTTCTGTAATTGGCTATTGTTGAATTTGCCACACTTTCCTGGCATGCTAAGAAATTCTGAGATTAATTTACAATGTCAAGTACGTGCTTTGTTTTAGAGGAACAATGGTGCATTCTGATAAGCATGATGGCAAAAGTCACCAAAACTTTCTGCTCAGCAATTATTTTCCTTATTCTTGTGCACAGCTATGAGCCAGTGGAAGAATATAATGGCAGTACATGGAGGTGAAGTGAAAATGATTTGGCTGTTGTGACAGGGGAATAATGAGTCTGTACTGTGTATTTTCCACTGGCAGGATATGGGATTGGCCTCCCTCAGAACTCTCCACTCACCTCCAACATCTCAGAGCTTGTTAGTCAGTATAAGTCAGATGGCTTCATGGACATGCTGCATGACAAATGGTACAAGGTTGTACCCTGCGGGAAGCGCAGCTTCGCTGTGACCGAGGTAAGAAGAGAACCACCTGTTACATGCAACAGCAGCAAATGTATTGGTTTGTATGATATATGTATGACATATTGTATCTTCATATCACCACACTTGAATATGATTCAAATATAAAACGGTGTTTCAGTTAGTATCAGAGGTTTTTAGTTCCTGTTAAACACATCAAGCACAAAAAACACAGTTTAATGCTGCATTAATATCGTATTTATCGTAGAAAAAAAAAAAAATCTTTTTTGTAAATAGTATATATTGTATATAAGTAGCTTTCCTGTCACTTAACTAAGTGGATGTTTTGTTTTTTCTAACCCTAAAAGCCCTTCAAAAGCGTACGTCCTTACCGAGGAGTCTGCTCCTCATGTCACCATTTTTCCTGGCTGTCCCCTCCAAGCTGTCCCCCCATAACCTCAGTCCTAAACACTCTGGGCCCCGTGGTCCTTTCTGTTCTGCTATTACCAAGCACTTAGCTCTCTTACCAGCCTGGCCGTCTCTCCACGCAGCTGTGACTCTGGAATCCCCAAAAGTGGCTCCTAGCTCAGAGCGGACTGCACATCCCCTAATATCAAACATGAATTAAAAACTCACTTCTTCAAAAAGGAATTCAGGTCCCTTTGCTGCCCCATCGTCTTCCAGTATTTGTACTTTTCTTGTCTATTATTTATTGTTCTCAGATGCTGTGTGACATTCCCGTTTTCACCGGCATGTGACCTCTGCTGGTGGCTCATGATGACCGATTGCCTTTGAGTGACAACATTACATCAATGCCTAATACATAAATGTAAATCACCATTATGAGTCTCATATGAGTAGCAGAGGTAGTACATTGCAGTGCAACAGATTGGGTGTCACCGAAGTGAACCATTTTTCCACAGTTAGACATGCTACAGACACTATCTACAGTTGCAGACATTTAAATCGCTTCAGGCTCGTTTCATTGTGCAGTATCATGCCTCCACCTGCCTGCAGTGATGGCAGAGAAAGCTGCTTGACCAGTGTTTTGCTTCATCTGTGTGTCATTTAAGTTTGCATGCAACTAGATCAGTCATCTGGCGAGCAGAAATCACAGAATGACGATCATGTGCACACGTCTAGTTCTCATAAATTAACATAAATCGACCTAAACTGATGTCAGAACTTCACATTCATCGTCACCCAGACATTTCAACAAAGGTAGCCTGTTTTGACACAGTTACAGTGTGCTGTCAAATTGAACAGTGGGCAACATCAGCAGGTAAATCACTTGATATAAGCAGCATTAATTACTGACTAGGCTGGCTCTGTATAGTCCTGCTCAGCATTTTCTTTAAGCAATCTTTTATTCCAATGAATAACTGCTACACCACCAGCAGCAAGACCTGGATTCTGAAAAAATGACAAATCAGATGGATTAGCTTCAGTGAGGCAAGCCAAACTCTCTGGCATTCGGCCAGCTCTCTGTCATCCCAAAGAAGTTGGTCCCATTTGAAGCAATAAAATCAATACC
Source organism: Gadopsis marmoratus (assembly GCA_036023855.1). Taxonomy (NCBI): domain Eukaryota; kingdom Metazoa; phylum Chordata; class Actinopteri; order Centrarchiformes; family Percichthyidae; genus Gadopsis; species Gadopsis marmoratus. Next base: position 32,614 of record JAVQJF010083815.1, on the reverse strand, counting down.
AATAAATGACATATTATTCAATTACCTAACATTAAGAGGGCCAAGCTTAACATTACCAGGAAATAAATTGTGATCAAAGGGAGTGTTGTGATTTTTTGTTAAGTTCTTCATAGAGTTTTTGCAGCAAATGTATACAATTAATAAGTTTAGTGAATTAAAGAAGGTAAAAAAAAAAGAAACATACAAGTGGAGCTCTTAATGATGATGATGTTTCTATAGGGTTGAGTACAGTGAAGTACAGGAAGTGTGTGAGTTGCCAAAAGTTGGTAGAAGATGTGCTTAAATGTGCTGTTCCAAGGAACACCCATAACTGTGACGAATGTCGGAGTGGGCTGAATAATAACGTACGCCACTTTTTATGCCCTGGAGCTAAGTATTAGATTAGATTAATGCCATGTATCCCCAGTAGGCTTGTCTTAAAGTAAAAGGATAATACCACTGTAATTCCATCTTTTCCCATCCCAATTAATTCCCACAAAGTTTCAAATGTCTCCCCCAGCAGTCAGACGCTACCGCTGTCTGTGCTGCCCGACTCCCCAGGAGTCATCAGCTCCCACTCTCAGAAATTTCATTACAGCCAGCTTGCCAATACTTATACATACTCACAATATAGAGTTTAATCCATCATGGGTTTTTTCCCAAACATGACTTTATAATGCAATCATTGTAGCTGCTGCCGTATCACAAGCTGTTTCATACTCAGCAGTAAAATGACTCACATGAGCTTGCAACAGGTGCTCAATTATGAAAAGGGTGTGATATCACAATAGTAGATATTACACAAACTCATGGTGATTTCTTTTTTCCATGAAAAGTAACTGATGGAAGAGGAAGTCTGATTTCAATCAATCAAACTGTATTTGTACAGCACCTTTCATAGTGCAGTTAAAGGTGCTTCACAGATGATGAGATAATAAGACAGAAAATGTGTAAAAAGAATGTAAAAAGAACAACAAAAAACTCTTTTTTGAAATATAAGAATTTCAGACCAATGCTTGAGAGGAAATAAAAATGTAATAAAAAGCTCCAATTACAAAAAATTAGAGTGAAATAAAAGCTAGATTAAAAACTTAAATGACAGACAAGAAACATCATGCGAGGGATAATATATATTATTATCACTTTTTCCAGTGTTTCATACTGTTGTTTACTTCTGATAGTGAAAACAGAGTTTAAACCTTAACAATTTCTCCTTACGCTCACTTTTTGTAGAGAATTTTTACAGCTGCAGCGATTGTGGTGTTATGAAGTCAAGTTACTGAGATAAAGAAATACATGATGCATTATGTTTGTCAGTGCAGCGTTTTGTCTATGTGAGCTATTTATAATGGAATTTTGAAAAACAATGGGAGCCGATGACTCCTGGGAGGTCGGCCAAACTTAATAATTTGTAATAGAGACAGTTTAGGAACTTCTGGCTGCCGTGAATCCATTAGTGGGTTCACACACTCCATGGGTAATAACGGCAGAAACAAACAATGATACAAGTATGCTAGTTTGTTTTTTATCATTAAAGTGTTGGCTGGCTGGAGAAACAACTTTTGCATACACCAACCAAAAGCTACACTCCCACACCTGCCACTGAAAACAACATCTGCTTGAATAAGATAAGGCTGCACAAACATGCTCAGTTTTACTATTGTTCTCAATTAATGTGATTACAATGCAAACATAAAACACACAACAAATGTTCAAAAAAAGAATGAGAAAACCAATAAAATATGTTTATCTCTATTATATCTTAATGACTTTTACATGTCAGTGTCATTACCACAGTCAATCCATTGAGCTTTAACCTCAAATGATGCATACTGTATATATTGTATAATAATAATAATTGGACCCTAAGGTCGTTTATTGGTGCAGAGAACAATGCTCAAACACACATACATTTGCGTTCCACGTTAAAATGTATCCTCTGCTTTTAACACATCTGGCCATCCTTCTTCCGAGGGGAGCTGAAGCAGTGGTCAGCCTTCTATGGCGACCGGGGACCAAATCCAGTGCACGTGCTCTGTCCTGTCTTGGTGGGGGACAGGGGGCAACTTAGGGTTCAGTGTCTTGCCCAGGGACACTTCGACATGTGGACAGGAAGAGCTGGAATCAGAACACCAACCCGAGGATGAAAGTCAACAGCTCTAATTCCGGATGTATGATGTGGCTTGCATAATATACACAGATCACTGGAATTTCAAGATAAAGGATTTCATCGAACAATTCAACATGAATGTTTAAGTTGTAAGGTGATCGTTTTACCATCAACAACCCGAGGGACTTTTTTTATCATTGTACTTCCTGAACAGACAACTGCTCCTCCTGCTAGAAGCAAGATCTCTTATTCTCTGCATCTCCTTGTCTCTTCCTTCCATCTCTCCACACCCTCCAGACGCTGCAGATGGGTATAAAGCATTTCTCCGGCCTGTTCGTGATGCTCTGTGTGGGCGTGGCCTTATCTCTACTGACCACAATTGCAGAGCACATCGTGTACAAACTGGTGATCCCGAGGGTCAAGGAGCCACGCTTCAAATACTGGCTGCACACTAGCCAGGTACTGAACTCACACACGAATACATCACAGTGAAGCGTTACAATCACCAGAAGAGGTACTCTGGTCATTAACTTACAGTGAAAGTAGCCATGACAGAATGCAAAAATTCTCCACTGCAATTGTGAGTGTTGAAAGTCCAAAACTGACCAAAGTAAAAGTACAGAAATATTTGCAGCAAAGTGTACATACTAGTGCAGGCCATATCTACTTAAGACAGTGAGACGTATTGTTGCTCTCCCTCATTTTCTCACTTACACACACACATGCAAAACGCACACAGCCTTTTAAGTTTCCAGTGAACAGAATATTCAGAGAAGCTGACACAATCGTTTACAGCTAATGTGTTGCTTGTTTTCCAGAGATTACACCGGGCCCTCAACTCAGTCTTCACTGATGACAAACTACCGACTGTTACCAAGCCTGAGAAGAGGTACTGTCCCTGTCATTGAAGGCAGGGCTCAATACACTTTGAGTTCAATCGAATAAATCCACCAGACAAGTACATCACTGTAATGTATACCTGCTTAATGCAATGTTTTTTTTAGTCATTTGATTTGAGGAAAGTCCCATCCCTAACTGATTGAACTGAACTCAGGCCAGTTGTGTTGTAATAATTTATGGCCCATTTAGTACATTTAGATTTGACTTGGGACTCAGGCTCATTAAAACTCTTGTCATGCAAGGGCACATCAGAATCCAGCTTGCCACTGCAAGTAATGCTGACACATCAATTCCCAGGTCTCCACCCAACAGACATTTTCAGAAAATCTGCAAAAGAAATTGCAAGTTTCCATCCACTACCGTTATGCAAATATTAGCTGGTTCATCGAGATTCCTCTCCAGTTGGTGGCGCTAATTCTCCAGTCAGTTGCTATTAAACCTCTGCAGAAGAAGAAGAGGGTGAAACGAAACAACATACTTAAAAGAGGTCCAGTTGAGCCTCAAATGGTGAAAATAATGTGTGGCATAGTTTGTGTCATGAATTAATTTGAACATTCTGTCGCCTCATTGGTGCACAGGGATCAGATGTGGAGCGGAAGCTTCAGTTTCCACTTTTTTTTGTTACGTTGCTCACAAAAACAGGCAACTGGAAAGTTAGAACCACAAATTCTGTGGATGTCACCACCACATACGGCAGGGGCGCAACATGAGCCCGTACAGCATGTTTGCACCTAAAAGGTGCAGGAGCATTTCTAGCTGGAAGCCAATTTTCCAAACTTAAACGGCCCATTGGCCAAATTATCAGGCTGCACTTAAGTGACACCAATTAACATCCAAGTGGCAGTTAAGGGACCCGCTTTTAATCAGACACTAAACAGAATGGTCAGTCTGTTGGAAGCTAATTATCAGTTAGGGAAATTGAGGAAATAATCTCAGGCTGACGTCACAGAGTATTGTTTGGCTCGGTGAGTGAGAGAGGGAGATTTAGTAAATCACGAAAGTTTCTTTTTTGGGTCAGTTTGAGTGTCTTCTTTAAAACATTGCATGGTCCAGATTAGTTGCATAAACTGTCACAGTCATTTTGACACCACTACAGTGTGTGTGTGTGTGTGTGTGTGTGTGTGTTGCCCCTCTTATTTGAATTTGGTCACTGCTCACATCGCCATGCTTAATATGTCACACTGGAGCTTCCTTCAATCAGATGAGCATAACTGATGTAGGGTACGCAGAGTGGGAAAATGCATTACTTTTTTAAGGGGAGATCAAAACAACCCTCAAGCTGTTGCTGAGCAAATTAGATCCATTTTATCTTCCTGCGCTTGAAAAAGTTTGCCGTACTCTATTTCACACCTACTCTACTCCGCACAGTGAGGGGACACTCAGGTGGAGCACTCAAAGTGGGGATTAAATACACGTAATAATTATGGAGCCAAGGCCATGTGAGGGATGCCTGTGGTAATGAGGATAGATTGCCTACTCCTGCATAATTACGCTCATGTATCGTGCCTGCCCGCTGTCTAAGAGTCAGAAATTGTTACTGTCATATTGTCAGTGTTCCGCAGAAACCTTGTGTGGCAGAAATGTCTGTTTTGCAAGCACTGCACTGAACTAGGATTGTCTTCCCCTTTACGTGTACGAGGGTTTGTGCTGTAAATGGTCACGTCAGAGACCTTTCAGTGCTTCCACTCCTGTACATCACACAGAAAAGTGCTGACTACACACCTGTGTTTCATCAGCACCATACAAAGAAGGTATTATGTAACCAAATGGAGCTTTTGTGTAAAAATGTGATTTAAAATTAATACTTAGGATGGAACTGTAGCATATTGCATTTCCTAACGGTGCTAACAAGGTTGTAGAAAAGCCCAAAGGCATCAGAGGAGCGTCGGCCTGTGAGAGCGGTGCCTGTAATACCCTGAAACACACTCCAATGTCCAATTAAAATCATTGGATTTAATATCAAATGCAGTGTTAATGTCATGTAGCTCGAGAAAAGACCATTAACCGACATTAAACAAGATTGTCACTTCTAGTAGATCAATAACGCCTGTTACAATTCAGCTGCTTTACTCCTTTTGATGGAGAAATTATATTCGATAGGGGCATTGCTCCCACTGTTTAATAATACTTAGTAATTATTAAATCAGTCACAACTTATTACACAACAATCAGCATTTCTTTACATTATATTTCCCTTCAATTGTAAAAGCTGTTGAACGAGTTGTTTTAATGTTTCCTGTTTTTATGTTTTCTTGCCTTTGGCTCCACGTGTATTTATAATACCTGACATTTTCAAATACTTTTAAAATGTGGTCTGTGTTTTCCGCATCATTCCAGCTGTCTGTTACTCAGGTAGGATGACACATACAGTACATCATGCAATGTCTGTGCTGTTTAGGAAAGGGTTTGGCTCCCAAAGGCAAATACACATTCCCTCAAGACGTACATTGTCGAGCGACTCTGTAGTGTCGAAATAATTGGGCAGGGATTGTGCTTCCCTGTTTCAGTCCTGCTGTGCGATTCTTGTACGGCACGCCATCACCACAATTTGAAAGAGGCGTAATCACAACAGATAAGAGCTACCGTGGAACTAATAACCAAATCTGACATTAACGTTTTCACCCTCCACAGGGTGGCCAAGAGGTCATTTAAAGTTCTACAGAGCTGAACCCTGGAGCTGGTAGGGATTCAATATCTTGCTCAAGGCCACTTCAGCAGGGTGCATGTCTTTCTGGTGCACCTGTGTCCTGCTTGGTGAAGGGCAGCCTCCCTGTTCACTGTGCTACAAGGTGTGCTTATGTCTTGTTGTGATTGCAAGCAACATCTGTAATGACAGATGGGTTGGGAAATACTGGCCAGAGGTGACATATTCCAATGTAATGCCAGTCAGCGTAGGGACCTGCTGCAGGTAGACATGAGCTGTCGTCTCTTCAAAAGCTGCGCTGGTTGACCGGCGAAACAATATCTGCGGTTGTGAATTGTAATAGCCTTTGGATCTGTGTTTGATGTCTAACAGCTCTGGATCTACAGCAGGTTGCAAGGACATTTGTAAAACCACTGCCTATAAAGAAAATCAATATTTATGAAAACGTAAATGAAGGATAGGACATATCCTAATGAGAGGAAACTGGTGACCAAATTGGAAGTGGGTGGGGTCAGATATCTCTGAAAACTGGAGGGATCTATGCTCTTTGAAGAAAAGGAGCTGGGGCACCATATCCTCAGCAGTAAAAGTAAAATGATCCCTCTGTAAATAATGAGGGTGAAAACAGGCTGACTTGCAGTTGTGTATATAGGCTCCTGGCCTCCTCATATTACAGATTGTAAAACAAAGAGCTCTATTTGTTTTTGAGTTAAAAATGGAGGAGCCCTCCAATGTCACAGAGAGGAACACAATAATGAGCTTTACAGCTCCTACGTTTAAAACCTTACTCACTCAATCTTTCACCATCTTGGAAAATAATGATGACGTGATGGTCGTCCTAACAATGCAGAAAAAATAATGATTTGTTTTTCAGCATGCTTTTCATCTTCTAAAACACAATAGCCATCACTGCATGGTGCACTGTTCCATTTCTGACCTTGATATCATTATTTCTTGTGGGAAACTGGAAATGTTTAGTGTTTATATGTTTTCCTGTGAAATTATGTGAGCTCCGTCTCAATCACCATGTTCATTCAATTCAATTCAATTCAGTTTTATTTATGTAGTGCCATATCCTAAAGTTATCTCAGGGCACTCTTTCATGTAAAGCAGGTATAGACTCTTCTTTTACAAAGACCCAAAAATTCCCACCATGAGCAGCACTAGGCGACAGTGACAGGAAAAACTCCCAGGCAGAAACCTCGAGCAGAACCAGAACCAGGCTCTGGTTGGGCGGTCATCTATCTCTCGACCGGTCAGGTTGAGAGAGAGAGAGAGAGAGGGAGAGCCGGAGGGGGGGGGGGGGGTGAGAGCAGGAGGAAAGAGAACACACAGCAGGACAGTACAGTTCCACAGAGAGATGTAAAGCACATTCATGGACTCCGAAATGCTAAGGAAAGTTAGATGCTGGATCGAAAAAAAACAGAGCAACTGTGGAAAGACTAAAGGCTCTAGTAATATTAAGAATCATCTTTATTTGCGTTGTACTTTTCAGAGCAGCCACAAAGTGCTTTCAAAAACTAAAGATAATTCATCAAACGCAAAAACAATGAATGCAAAGCTAAAAATGTACAAAAAGAAATAAAGAAGTTCAAGAGGAGTCATTTAAGTATAAAAGCATAAAATCAAGTCTGTAAAGGTGAGTTGTAGGCAATGATTTTAAAACCTGAGCACAAAAGCTCAGCCAGCAATTCTTCAATCTACACGTTGTAACACCTACCAGGGACCTGCCTGAGATCATCTGGCGGCTGTGATACATACAGAACATCTGTGCAATAAAGTCTAGCACAATAACACCTATACGTAATGCTTCTAAAGATGCTGAAATTGAGGCGATTATCTTAAGAGATCTGATAATGTTAACCATGTTGCAAAATATTCCCTCTTTCATTGCAACCATGATGTAAGTGCAGGTGCCTTCTTGTCAGAAAGTGTGAAAAGTATCACTTTAAGATGAAATTCGTTTTATGTTCTTATATTCCGACGTCTCATCATTCAGCTTAAGGTCTCTTTTGATGTCAGAAGTATCTCATTAGATTCATCTTGTCACTTTCTTATCACCAGGCGAGAACACCTTTGATTCAGAGAGTTTTTCAGTTAGGCTTCAGTTCAGATGATGGGAATCTCTCTTCTACACTCCTTTAATGAAATCATAGTTCCTTTTCAGCTTACAGATCTGGTCCAATGGACGTGAAAAGTTTCTGTTTGAGAGAGGAGAGAGGAAACCAAATTTAGTTCTTTTCTAAGCCTCTGGCAAGTCAGTACGATCCTATAAATGACTGCAGGAAACTTTAGGGTTGACAGGGAGTACAGTATATATTATATTGTATTGGTGCTTTATATACTAGGTTGTATTCTCATTTTCTTTGATAGGTAGCGCAGTGTGATCTCAGGAGCTTTGTATAATGCTTAAAGTTTGTGTTCATAAAAAAGTTTTTTTAAAGTGGATAATTATTTATATTGTACCATAACTCTACCATTAAAATCTAACAGTAATGTGTTTACTACTCTACCATTCTTATGAATATAAATTTGTCTTAAAATACAACCTTTTCTTGCTTTGTTTGTTTGAATAAGAACTTGCATTTAATCCACTGACTCACCAAAACTCCTCATTGTGTTATTTTATTAAAGCAGTAGAGGACAACAAATTCAATATTATATAGAAGATTATGTATTAACCAACATATTAACATGTCAATAATAACTGAATATTCCGAATCAGTTATCTGGGCCGGGTCCAAGTCTGCCTCCAGCAAAACCTTTCCGTGGTTAGATGATGCGTAAAAGCAAGAACACTCAGTGGTACCTTCTATAAACCCAAGGTGACACCAGTCTTGTGTAATATCCAGTCATGTATTGCAGATGTCACTTTCTTTCTTCCTATCATGTGCTGATGCTGTGTGGAAAATAAAAAGCTGAGACGCTTTGGGCAAAGGTCCAAGGTGACCTGATGTTGCAGGAGCTTTTTATGGTCAGTGCCATCAAAGGAATTGTATGTCACCATGGAGGGTTAGGTTTTTCACTTACAATCAAAAATGTCTCATGTTGGGGGAACAAAATGTTAGGGAATCAACAAAGTGAGTAGGATTCCTCCTCCGGGACCCATGAATGTCTGTTCAAAACTGAATTGCAATCCGACCAATAGTTGAGGAGTTATTTCAGTCTGGACTTAAGTGGCGGACCGACCGATATTGTCATCCCTAAAGTCAGGTGTAGTGTAGCTACAAAATAAAAATAAAACATTAAATGATAAAAAAAAGCAGACAATACACTCAGGGACACAGGGAAAAAGGCATGTTTCATTTAATGGGACATTCAACTATCTCACTCTCATTCACACTGGTTATTGTATTCCTGCAAGAATCCCGATGTGAGCCTCTTTACAATAATGTCTGGAACTCTCCTGTACAGCAATTTAGGAAAATTGGTCTTCACTTTGTTATCTTGTTCAAGGTCTGCAGTTTGTCATACAACATGCATATAATTATACTGTCTATGTGTGGCAGCAATTCAGAGTGTAAGCACAGTGCTGATATGGTGTGTGTGTCTGTACAATAGTCAGGGAGAGAGATACCATCTGAGCCACTGGTTTCATGAGGATTCAGCCTGGAAAGAAGCGGTCCGATGGTACACAATCTCCCACATTGACATTCTTAGGAAGGAAACAGAATTGCCACCTTACATTTCTCTATGTGTCCGTCTCATCACCAGGTGCAATGAAGGAAACAACCAGTCAGCATCGTGGAATCCTACAGAGTCCTTCCACTGCAACAGGCGTAGGGTCCTTCCACAAGAGATGCAGAATGACCTTGAGCACACATCCTCCCAGGAGCTTCCTCCTCCACCTCCCCCTTCTCCCCTACCTCATCCCCATTCTCTTCCTCTACTGGAGAAACACCTGCCCATACTGACCAACTCCAATGGTCGCTCTGACCTGTTAGGGCGGGGGCTGGGCCAAGGACTGGGGCCAGGGCACGGGGGCTCCGGGCAGGGCGTAACATCGGGACAGTGCCGGGGTTTGGTTGTGGGTGACAGCGGCCCCGGCATGGGTGTGGGCCGGAGCCCGCTGGTTCAGGAGCTGTCAGAACTGGAGGGTCAAATCCTCGTAATCAAGCAGCAGCTGCAGTCAGCCATGAGAAGAAAGAGAGAGTTAGAACAGTACCAATCAGAAAACCAGCAAGCAAACCAGACTGCACCCAGTCAGCCCACTACGCACCAGTCTAACCAGTTTGCTCAGTATACCCAGTCCAACCAGCAGACTAACCAACACACAAACGCGCTCCCAGAGTTCTGAAGCTTTCGTCCTTTGTTCTGCCCAGAGGAACCTGGTTGGACATGGGGCTAGTTTCAATAAACCTGCTGTAGGTTCTGGAAAAGGATCCTCGTTTGAGTATTGAAGTTGGAACCTTCACAGATGTCTGGAAGGTGAATCCTGCGTTATGCTCAGGAGTTCCCCTGAACGCTGGATTGAAATGTTCTCCAGGGATCAGGTCCGGCTCTGTAACTCCAGCAGAACATTTCCTGACGTGAGATTTACTAAGACGACAGTCACTGGACAAAGATGAACCAGGGACCCTGAATCAAATCTGTTTTCACTAGCTTATTGCTGTCACTGAAGAGCTGTGCAAACCTTCCTCCTCTTCTTAAATTCCCTTCCCCCATTTTCTTCGCCTCCTTTTCACCTCTTTCTGATCCCTTCATTCTTTTTTCCTTTTGCTTCCATTGTAACTCTTCTCTACTCCCTTCTCTTGACCCTCGCATATCTTCCCTCAAGGTCGTGTCTCTTCAACGGTACAGATTTGGTTGTCATGATGAAAATCCTGATCATAGATATGAAGACTCTTTCGTGTTTAAGCTTAATGGGCTAATTCACCTGAGTCTTATATTGAGACTCATTGAGAGTGTGAATGACCTGAAGATGAACCCTGCCACTTCTTCCAGTCTTTATGTCCTTGTGTCTTGTTGAAACCTTGTATCTTTGAGGGGAGAAAGAAAAGAAATACAACTCCTGGTGATTGATTGTTACCATTGAGGACCTAATGTTTCTGACCTTTGACAATGCATTTGATTTGGCTCAGGTCAAATCAATTTTTTTCCTAGAGAGCCTTTTTGAGGGTTGGCGGGGACGTTATGAGTAAGAAGCAGGGGGGAAAAAGATAAAGCTTCAGCAAGACACCTCTATATTCATTAACAATATCTGGTTGGCATCTTGTGGCAGAAATTTAGGACAATACAAAATTAATTTAGGGATTCCTGTATAATGTTGTCCTGCACTTCACCGATGCACTGGTTTCTTAAAGAAAGCTGCACCTACGAGTCATCATTTAACTTGTCAGAGTTTGACTAAAGATCTAGAAGGGGGTCTTCTTTATAATGGCTTTGGGGTTAACAAAACAGAATCTGAACTAGTACTACATCAAATGGTAATAAATACAAGAGACTTTGGCTTATTTAGTCAGGGACCCAAAACAGGACCTTTTTACTCAGCCTCTCCAGATCATCAGCTGTTGTTATCTCATGACGCACAGACAGGACTACCATTCAGTTTTTGGTACAAGCCCATTGTTAAATAGTAAATGCAAACATGAACACAGACCACTAGTCGAACTCTGACATCTTATTTAAACATGATGGTCATTCACAAGTGAACACACTAAAACAGTCCCTCTGTGATGAGACCTGTTTTCTGGCATTGTTTGTTTGCGTTTGGATGTGTTTGGTTATTAAAAGGTTACCTCTCTTCTTTGCACTTAATTTAATCTAAACCATGTTTTCCTTCCATCTCCCAGAAATGTTTCAACTACTTTACACTTCAATATGCAATTTATAAAGCAGAATGTATAACACAGAGAGTCTTTCAGCCTTGTGCGTAGTTGCACCTCTCTCCATAACCTTGAAGCTGTCGCGTATGACGCGACTCCTCTCGGTTTTCTAAAAGCCTTAGATTCTTGACAAATTCACACTATCATGCCATTTTTCGAGCTAAAAGGTGTGCTTTCACTGATTGGTAGGGAGAAGCAAAGATGAGTCAATGAGACCAGAGGCACATGACAATAGTTGATATCCAGGGCACAACAATCAAACTGTCTGCCGAAATTTCGTTTTTGTTTTTTCTGCCCATTGAGATTCACCTGCAGTTACTAATTTCCTCCCTCCTAAATAGATTCTATTATGGTTTAAAACACAACCTGCAGCTATATACATGACTAACCCACTGAGAGCTTTTCTGCACAAATGATATTTGGTTATTGTTCTATTCTTCAGTCATATTGCTAGGGGACAACAATTTGGACAGGAAGGCATTCTCAGCATAGCCAAGGATGACATCTTATAAACACACACGGCACGGTCAAATACTGCCACACACACACACACACACACACACAAACAGTCCCTATCTATTTAACCAGTGTGTCTGCAGGGTAAGCGCAGGCTGTCACAGCTGAAATGAATACCTGACAGAGCAAAAGAGCAAGTGCACTGGGCTGAGCCGTCAGCTTTCTTTGTGTCTCCGGGTGTGTATGACTTGCTTAGCTGTGACATAAACAGCACTGAAGTCGCTGTGGTTGTAACAGGAGGAATCAACAGAAAAACTAAACACAACCCCGGTTTTAGCATATCTATGCTCATTCTAACCACTTGTCTGGGTGGCATGTGTGGTTTGGCAGGCTTGTGATGTGAGGAGGAAAGGCCTGCCTCACAGCATGTGACACTCAGTACATAGGACAAAAATAGTCATATTCACGTTGACTTTTTGGGGGCCTAGGTTTGCTAAAACATGGTTTTCTCCTGACTTGTTCTCACAGGTAACAATATGAGGCATCAGACGTCTCCTTTCAAATTGCACATTAACATTTGTCAGGAGAAATTTCGGTTGTTTAAGGTAACCTGGTAATACTGACCATCAAGTTGGCGCCCTGCTTTCTGCCTCAGTTCTTTGGTATTTCACTTTGAAGTTGAAATAGAAGAATGGGACTACTGTTTCTATGTTTCTAACCAATTATCCTCCTCGTTTTTTATAAGAACATAACACTTTAATTTGAGCATTCTGACACGTAATGAAAAACACAAGAGAACACATTTTTGCTACTGTCTATTTAATTTGTGGACAAACGAAGAAAAGAAAAATATATATGCAGCATTTCAAATGAAACGCTATTTTTTGTTCTCAAAGTAAAAGACAATTATAATCACAATGATAATGAGTATAGTTCAAATCATGAATATCTATAAAACATCTTGAATTCTCCATGCTGGGCGTATCTTCCAATGGGAAATGGAGTCACAACATTGCATCACAATCCACTGGTGGGTCGTAGAGGGGGAGGGCCGCCTCAAGGAGGAAAAGTGAAGCAGGATCGAGTCATTAGCTTGGATTCCATTAAAATGGGCAAGGCAGGCTTTAAGTAAGTCACTCAGTTTCACACCAAAGAGCATTTTTTTCTTTTTTCCATTTATCATAAAAGAATGTTTTCCATTGGGATTTCAGGTTCAATTTAATTGGAATTCCATATCGGTAAAATCTTCAGGTAGATCTAGAACAGGCTATCCCCACTAGACCTCTCTGTAGAAAAATTCCTATTAACATCACAGTGAATCAGGAAATTGGGGTGAAACACACTCATAGTGAGAATTTCAACCAATCATATTTCATTTTCATTGTGGCTAATAACATTGCACTTTAAGTGCCAAACCCCATTTTCTGACTCAGACTCACTGACTCTTCCTTGTCATTTCCTCCAAAGAGAAGAGGAGTCATTCCCCAAAACACCTAAACTGATACCAAAACATATCCAGGTTTACAGCAGGCAAACAGGTCCAAATGGATCATACAGTAATAGTCATACAGATTAACAAAAATCTTTACAAAATATGACCTGACATGGTCGATTAATGTACAGAAAGAGATAATAAAAAGAAGGATTCTGTCTTTTTTTTCCCCTGTACAAATGACAAACATCACAGAACAACAACATCAATATTTTTTCCATAGCAGATTCTTCAGACTGACGGGGAAAGATGTGGTAATCGACGAGGCAAGTCACCTTGACAGGATGTGATGTCAAACAGAGTGAGTCAGCTGACAGGACGTGTGCAGGTCTAACACCGTCAGGATAGGCTACAGCGCTCGCTCATACAAAATGTACAAAACACCGTCCTCTAACTACAAACAGCACACCTTGGAGGCAAAAAATGTCCCACGTTTCAAATGGTTTCAAATATCTAGAAAAACAATCTGTGCTTTGCCTTATGACTAATGCGATCTGTGTGCCTTGGGAGGTTGAATTGAGCATAGCCCAACTAAATGAAAACCATTAGAAACATGGTGTATTTTGTCCCCCAGGTGAATTAAACAGATATATCAGGAGTGTTTTTTGTTAAGCATTCAGAGCCACGTGACATGCGTCCTCGTCATTGTGTCTGGAAGTGCTGTGGAGACGCAAACGTGACCCGGTGCTGCCCCCTTAGTCATGTGACCTCCGTCATCGATGCCGAGTGGTTCTGAAAATGGATGTGGGAGGAGGGATGGAGAAAGCAGAATAAGGATGGAGATAAGAAGGAAAGTAAACGGAAAGGAGACAGGAGAGGGAAAAGGTGTGGAAATGAAAAGGAAGAGGAAACCATTGTCAACCAGCATCAGGAGTGCTCTGTGTGAGGTTCCGTAACGTGTTTCTGTGCATTTGGGAAGGAGGACAGGGGTGTAGTGCAAAATGTCATGCCTGTATGTCCTTTTGAACATGTGTCATTGCTTGTGTGGAAAGAAAGAAAGAAAGACAGACATGGTGAACCAAGTACGTGACTGATACTGAAACATTATCTTTAGTTGAATAATACTACGCCTTTTCTCTATTGGAATTCTGGGAAATGTAGGAAAATGACCAAACCAAATTACAGTAGGCTAAATTCAAAGGATCAGAAGGGGGAGTTTTGTTTTAAGCTCACCGTCTTGAGGGAGCTCTGCCAATTAATGAGAAAAGATAACATGCATCATAGAGATGAAGTTTTTCAGATGCCAGGTTAAGTGTTTTAAGGTACCTGCGCGCTGAGCGTCTCCAGAGGGCTCTCTACACGGGGGAAAGTCATCAGAGGTAGACCGCGGTAGTCTTCATTTTTCTGTTTAGCTGCTGCACTGTGGATGCCTTTGAAGTTGTTCACAACACATATACCCTGTGAAGTATGAGGACAGTTCAACATTCAGTGCGAGTACAGAAAATTACTTTCAGCTGTGACACCCTGACCTTGTGACTGCTATTATGACTTTTGCAAAAGTTACAATCCTAATGTGGACTCAACTGGGCTGGATCCGCATTAGACGTTTGCATTAGTTTATTAGAGATAAAAATGAGTGAATCTGTGACAAACTTTGACTTAGGGGACCTGAATGTTTAACAAATTTCATGTCAATTTATCCGAGAGTAGTTGCGACATTTCACTGAAACCAAAAAACGTCAACTGGTGGTGCTAGAAAAAAAAGTCAGGGGATCAACAAAGTCTTTCGAATTCATTGTCTAGGAACCGTGAATGTCTGTACAAACATTCTTGGCAACTTATCAAATTGTTGTTGGGATATTCCAGTCTGGGCCAAAGTGAGTGACGCTGCCATCCCTAGAGCCGTGCCACTAGAATGGCTAAAAATCAATTCTTGATAAAGACCCCAGACACTAAATGATATTTACAGTTGCACTGCACTGCAGGCTGTGCAACTATTGTACCTGTCTGTAAGAGGAAATGCGAGGGTGTGTTTGTGCATCTGGTCCCTCAAGACAAAAGTAGAGACAAAGATGCAACACTGTTATCTGCAGATACACTTCTGTTAAGCACGAGTATCAGACCATTGTTAAAAGAGAATGTCACTTAATGTCTATTTTAAGGTGAAATTTCTGCTACTTTAAATCAGACTGCTTGCCAAGCCTGGTGTTAGGCTCCAACTAGAAGGGAGTAAGAGTTGCATCAGAACAGTTATTGCTGTAATATACACACAATCAGCCATAATATTCTGACAGCGTGGGCACCCTGACTGGTCTGCGGCCTTCACATCTTTACGCTTGCCCACATTTCCTGCTTCAACACATCAACTTCGAGGACAAAATGGTCACTTTCTGCCCAATATACCCCCCCCCCACTAATAGGTGCCATTGTAACGAGATAATCAATGTTCTTCACTTCACCTGTCAGCGGTCATAAGGTTATGGCTGATGGCTGATGGGTGTAAAGTTTATATGGGTATAAAACCTCAATAAAACATTGTATGAGTTTACAAAATGTAGCCACCATTTAATGCACTCACTGGAGATGCTCCAGGGTGCTCATCATTGTGGAATGGCACTACACAAGCAGGCACAGTGAACTGATGCCTCCATTTATATGTCTGGTACAATTCTTGTAAATTACAGTTACTTGTATATTCTGTTCTTTGTCCATCTGTCAGGTTCATTTAACAGTAGAGGCGCCACCAAGGTTGCCTCATTTCTGTCCTCCATGGACTAGTGAATCAAAGAAGCCCCCCCCCCCCAGGCCAACCATGCCCTCAGGCAGTGGCAAAAGGAGAAAATGAAGCAGGGTGATTCACTGCTGGTGGGTGCTCAAGGTTTCCCTGTTTCTGGCAGTTCATGACAGAACTTCTCTAGTGCTCCCAGAGCAAGCAAATGAATGAATCGCAGCTGCTTGGCCAAAATGTAAGAATCACACCGCAGCATCGCCGTTTCACAACAAATACGTGAACTCATGGGCGAGTCAAAAATGCTCAGAGCACACGCCACTGGGCTCGACTCTATACCCCTTTCTGGTCTTGTCACACGACCATTCTCATCCACCCTCGGATGAAACCTATCTTATAAGCAACAACCATCCTGCTTGTTTAAAACGCATTTCAACTGAAGTGCATCCCCCGAAAGACCGCGGAAGAGTGCTTTCTCTCAGTTTTTGTGTCTTGACAAAGACCGGCTCGGCCATGTTGCCATCTATTGTCTCTGGTGAGCAAAGTAAAATGTTGTGAAGTGAAAATGCTGAAAAGTCCGTTTGTACCCAAAACAACAAGTACACTATGGTTTTGGTTTTCAAATCTGCATTCAATTAGACAGAAAGAAAACAAAAGGATTCGGACTCTTATCCTGTCATTATTAAATGTTAAAATATAAATATAAAATAAAAATAAAATATGTGTCAGACACTCCTTTTGTACGGCAATTCTATATACCATACCTTGAAAGCCTTGAATGAGAGGTTTAGATCGAACGACATTTTACATTTTAAAAAGGGCTTTGCTTCTACAAGACCTGGCAGGAGGTCAGCACGTGCGGACACCTCTGTCTCCTGATCTTAGCAACATCATCCTGCAGCTCCTCGACCAAGTACTTAACACTGATCCCTCAATCTGCTGGCAGAGGACAAACCTCTTGCAAGACCAAAGGCAGCTGCTGTTTGATGAGTCCATTCAGATCGCCTCTCTGTGAGCACTGATAGCACAGGGATTTGAGCTGTACCTGTTTTATACTCTTTGTACCAATTAATTTCCCTCAAGTTAGCAGTCCATCAACTCGCCTCTGTTTTCAGATGACAAGACCTTGATAAGCTTCAACTGGACAAATGTGAGGTGAAGAGGCAGCCTGCTGAATGCTACCAATTCTACTGACCCAAGAAACTCCATAACCACAATATACCATCATCTGAACATCTTCTATGGTCCCTAATTTGCCTGTTCGTAAATCTTACAGCTACCGCTTCACTTCCTTAACACCCAGAATGGTTTGAGCCAGTCACCTTGCACGACTATTATGTCTGCACAAACATCAGAATCAGAATCATATTTATTGCTAAGTGTGAGGAGCGGCGGGGTACAGAGGAGAGAAACAGGGACCCAGACGTAGATTGGCGGGACGCATAGGTTTTAATGAAACGAAACCACTAAAAAGGCACTTAAGAAGACGAAAGAAAAGGCAACAGAGCTCAAAACAGTACTGACCACAGAGACCAACCACACACGCAACATACTACACAGACAATGACGCCACAGAGAACCAAGCAACCGAACACACTTAAATACACAGGACACTAACGAGGGGATGGACCACAGGTGAACATGAGGGAACAGGTGAAAACACTTCAATAATCAGGGAAACACGAGGTGGCAGAGACGGGACACAGACTCAAACACGGGAGAACTAAGGCAATAAATCACACAACCCAGAAAGCACGAGACAACCATTCACACAGACACGGGGCGTGACACTAAATAGGTTTTCACATACAAGGAATTTGCTTTGGTGAATTGGTGCATAAAAACGTAAATATAAGTAAAAATAAGATAAAATGTAAAAGAAAGCCACCTGTACAACTGTACAATAATATGAATATGGAGAGGAAACATGCACTCACACCAAGCATACCATAAGTTTAAAATACAGAGATGCATAAGAAACCATATCTAATGCAACTTATTGCCTTCAGAAACTAGATGGAAAAACAATGCAATTAATGAATTATTATGTCGCGTCCCACAAGAAGACCATGTTGCCTGATCTGCTCAACGAGGAAGCCTACATCCACAGAAGATCTGTGGTTAGTTCTCCAAGATGTTTGGAACAACCTACCAGCAGCAATTACATGTAATGAAGGAGACATTTTTTGATTTGTGTTTCCCTTCACCTTCCGTTCTCCTTAGCTTTTCCACTACGTCTCCAAAAACAACTCGAGGGCTTCAGCTATAATCGCTTACCTGCGTTTAAACACTCAGCACAAAATCTGACGTTGACAACGCCATTTTAATCTTTCAGCTTGCAACACATCACAGGAGGGAGGACACTTCTTGCTTGGAAACAAGTCCAGTCTGCACAATTACATTTGTTGTTGACAGACACATATTGACAGACACATAAAAAGACCCCTTCACTTCCTACAGAACCAATATTTTTCAGATCACTGGCTTCCTTAACCGATTGCATCCATCATCTCCAAATTAAACACAGCCGTCATTTAAAACTTTTCTCCCAGTGCTCGTCCACTGCTGAGCTCAGTAAAAATCTAGGTGCCAGGTGTTATCTTTCCTTTCTTCTCTTCTCCTCTTTCAATCAGCCGGTGCGTCCTTGCCTTTTTCTCTCCACCCTAACTCACCTGGCGTGTGAAGCTCCTCCGAGCTCAGTATTAACCACGCTGCATCCCGTTTCACACCCTCTCCCTCCCTCACCTCTCCGTGAACTACTCTTTTTAGCTTCCTTAACATGTTGGTGTTTAGGAACTCATTACGCGTGACTGACGTTATACACAGCTCACCTTAATGACCTTAAACGACGCGCAAAATCTAAATGCCAAGAACTCTGCTGTATGTCTACACAGATTTTAGGAAATAAATATGTATTAAAAATGGCAACAAAACCACGTTACAGGCTTTCGGTGAGGGCTGCAGCCTGAATTAATCATTAAATTACTGGTCTGGGTCGGTTCCAAAATGAAGCAGGAAATTATTATTATTATAAGTTGAAACTAAGTCATGACCAGAATCCGCCATCAACATCTCTTCTCTTGTCTCTCTCCCCTCCTCCAATCCTCTTAAAACCTTTCACTCCTCCATCGTCCTTACCAGAAACAGAGCAACAGCTGATCCCAGTATGAATCCAGCCACTACATCCGAACAGTGGTTTCGGTATTCTGAGACTCGGTTGAGGCCCGTTAGGAAGGCTGAACAGAGCGTGCCCAGACAGAGCACAGGCTTGGCCAGGCGGCTGGACTTGGTCTTGATGGTGCTGGTGATGTACATCTGGAAAGGAGGACAGCAGGCAGATTAAATCAAACTGAAGAGGCCGGAGACATTTCAAAGTGTTATGTTCGTTGCTTTGTCTTACCTGTACCTCTCTCATCAGATACACAAGAACAGAAGCAATGATGTCAAAAATACCTTTCCTGAAACAAAGAGGGTTTTTTTCTGTTTTCACAGAGAATAAAAGATTTCAAGACTAACCTAATAAAGGAAGCTCTTACTGTGAGTGAAAGTTGCGAGAAGACCATCAGCATTTGAAAACATGCACTCTGTCTTCCTACACGTGTTCGCACCTCTTGAACTTTTTCCTCGTCCCGTGCCAACCCGAGGAGCTGTACGCATCACATGCTCTGTCAATCAACAATTTGCCCGTGTATTCGTCTTGCCCCTGCTGATGCAATCTGCACTTCTGCTCTCTCTATTTCACTTTTCAGCAGCTGAGTCCCTCCGTCACTCTGATCAAATCAAATAGCAGCTTTTCAAATAGCCCCTTCAAAAAAAACAAAAAGCCATTCTTCATGGTGTCCTCCAGGCAGATTTCTAGAAGTGCCTGAACCCAACCCTGTGCTTGTTTGAAAAATTCCTCCATCAAAGATCCCATGTAGCACCATTATACATTAAATATTCCTTCTTATTCGAAGCCTGGTACAGATCTAGTGTATTAGGGTAAAAGAAAAAATGATTCTATTCATCTCTGATTGTGGGTGTTTAAAAGTTGTTTCCAACAAGATGTAAACTAATTACATTCAGTCCCAAATGAGTAACTCATTGATTTCTAATTAACTGTGTTGAAGAAAATCTGGTGGATAATTTGAATATTTGTTTTGTCTACACTCAGAAAAGAAAAGGGAAAGAATGTTCATTTTCCTACAGAAGCAGATCAGGCAACACCAAGCCACATGACACAAAATAAGCTCAACAGTAATCAAAACTGCATGTAGTGAAAAGTTATGTAACGTTTCTGTTTTCCATTATTTAAGCCTGTCTGACTGTATAATGGCCCCATTAAACCTCATTATAGCGCCTGGTCATGTGCATTCTTCTCACCGTCAGGTAAACAGCAGAGTAGACGCTCAGCGAAGCATCCTTGGATGGAAACGACCGGCGTGCGTTCTCCACGACAACGGGGTTCCCGGTGCAGATGTTGCCGTTGATGATAAACTGGTGATTAAAGCGACACTCGGTGCCGGTGTAGTTGGGCTTGCAGACAGACAGGAAGTAGGGCGAGAGACCGCCTGTCACCACCTGGCCCGCGTTGACGAAGATGTCTGTGGCAAACAGACCGAAGGCAAACACACCTGGGGCACACAGACACAGCAGATACACGATGACAATTTATAGCACCTAAAAAAGCCCACACACCCACAGCAAAGACGCACTAACACATAAACACAGAGCCTTGAATGCTTCGCTCACATTTCCCCCTCACATTCATAATGCAATCACCTTATATCCAGGGTTAAATTGGGCTGTGACTAACTGGCTCCCAGCGCTGGCACATAAGCTCCCAGCTGTTTTTAGCCAGAGCTGAACCCCAGAATATCTAATGCTAACGTTACATTTATTCTCTGAAACATTTCTACTGTCGACCATAGACATTTCTTACATGGAACAAATTGTATCAATTTTGTCACAAATCATGATACAGCTGCACCTGCATGTCTCACATCATTCCTTACTCCCAAATAAAGACAAAATAGGGTTGTTGTTTTTTGTTTGGTCATTGTCTGTTTTGCAGCATGTATGAATCTACCATTAGTGTTGAGAACAGAATAGAAATGTTGGAATCAAATGAAGAACAGGCAGGGAAAGGAAGATAAACAGACCGGGAGAAAAAAAAAGAGAAAAGATAGCACCTAATATGAATGATTGCACTGACACTCTCAGCCCACCGACCCTGACCACTGTCTGCGTCTGCATTCCTTTTGCTGTGAAATATGACCGCTGATTATCTGGCCTGCTTAGCCATGAAATTACTCTGCTTTGTGTTCTCATCCGGGGGGGGGGGGCTGCAGAGGGCTGTGGGATGGTTCGGGGTACAGGGACAAGATTGTGTGAAAGGCATCGGGGGAATTAGGGTGAGAGGAGATGGCAGAGAGCAAGAGAGAGAACGATCCCACAAATTTGAGAGATTGTTTGGGAGCAGGCGGAAATTTAAATCACGTGAATAGCCTAATGAATGTCTGATGAGTGTGAAATATATAAATTGAAGGGGTATACAATGAACAACGCAGTGTACTGGAACAGATAGCAAAGAGGCTTTCAGTTTTCAGTTTGCCCACTTCTACTTGAGCTTTGTGGAAAAGTGGCTGTAAAAATGTTTGTTCAAATGTTGCAGTTTGCTGTCTTTTAGAAAAGCGACACGTGTGAGGTTACAAAACTCAGCTGTAATTATGGTGTAAAGACGCACAACTGTAAGAACGGAAATCTTTCATATGGAGCATATATTGGATATAATTCAATTTTGTTTCAGTGGCTACTGCAGTTTTAGAGTAAATGCATCACAGCTGGATTTGATCCCAATTGGTTCAGCTAATCAGGATCCAACCACGTCGAGACCAGATGCATAACCAGCTCCAGATAACTCTTTATTCTCCAGTGATGGGCACGGAGGATCAAACTCTTCTGATCTAAAAACCTTAGAGGAAGTATTTGTGGACAACCTCAAGTTCACATGTTTGTGTAGAGAAAGCCGTTGATGTCCTCACGCAGGCCGAGCTTGTTAATCTCATCTCGTTTCATCTATGACTGTGCTTCAACCGGTCTCTGACGCAACAGAAAATTCACGTTACGCGCAGGTTGTGGGAACTCTGGCTGCTTGGCGACCGTGTTTGTTGATATGTTGCTTGTATTGTCTATTTTGGGCTACCCTCTTTTGGCCTTTGGAGGATGAATTACTGCTTCTCCAAGTCCTTTTTACATGAACAAGCTAATCTTAAATGCCAAATCCTCAAGCTCTGAATCATCAGGGTTGCTGTTTGAATTGGTAGCTTTTTGCATTGGAGCTCCCCTCACAGGTGACTGACAGCACCCACATTCAACTGTCAGCTTAGCCACGGTATACAGCATGTTGCTTCCTGGTAAAAAGCTTACTGATAGACTGAAAGAACACACACACACAGAGTAAATATACATACAGTATATGTATATAGTATATATACACACACACACACACACTGATCAGCCATAACATGATGACAGCACGGGCACCCTGACCGGTCTGCAGCTTTTTAGTCTAGTTTATAATCTACGTTATTATATTTTCATCTCTTATTTTCTCGCGTGCATTGGTGCTATACGAATAAAGTTCGATTTTATTTGATTCTGTTGGATCGGACCACACAGTCCAGCCTTCTCTCCCCACGCGCATCAATAAGCGCCCATGACCCTGTCACCGCTTGCCCATTTTCCTGCTTCAACACATCAACTTCGTGCACAAAATGTTCACTGCCTAATATATCCCCCCCCCCCACTGACAGGTGCCATTGTAGCGAGATAATCAATGTTCTTCACTTCACCTGTCAGTGCTCATAAAGCTATGGCTGATTGGTGTAAATACATATATTGTATATATACACACACACACACACACACACACACACACACACACATACATATATACTCTATATAAATAAACACACAATATGAACTCAAAACTTAACTTCAGTTTAACAGAATCCAAGACTGAACTGTGGTGATGCGGTCACTGACGTGCATACTTCTGGGTACTCACACTTTTGGGTCTTTTGGTCCAGTGCAACTACACTGAGGTGATGCACCAGATGAACTCTGGTGGGTGCTCGTTGAGCAACCAAAGATCCCCAAGGCTTGTGGATGACGTGACATCAGACAATGCAAGATGTACGCCATCATGTGCTGTGAGCACAAAAATCTTGGAACTGTCTCCTTACTGCCTATAAGATTTGATATGATTTAGTTTCACTTGAGTGCTTCCAGTATGATCAGATCTTTATGAAATTGCCAAAATGTCCAAACTTTATACAATATTGCTGTTTTCCACCTTGAACAGTCCATGTATCCCATTAGATACACACTTATTTAAAAAAGTGCTACAATCAAAATGAAAACAAAAGATGGTGTCCAAATTTCGAGACCGTGTGTAGATGTGAAAGAACACTTACGCATATTTTTGGCTGAGTGGTCAGCTGCTATCTGGTATCACCAACATGAAGGAGCTTAGGTCAGTTTTCACTATTTGGCATGAAAACTTTCTTACCTATGAAGCGTACGATGCGGCGGATAAGGGGGTTGAGGTAACAACAGTCTCCTGTCACAATGGTTTTCTCCTGGGCCAGGAGAGCTTCCCTCGTTGATTTCATCACATACATGGACACCTCGCCAATGAAAATCTACACAAGCACACAAACAGATAAAACAAAAAAAACCCATCAGAGAGCAAGAACGGAAATAGGAAGAGATTCGCAAAGATCCAGAGATGAAAATACGAACGGAAGGATCAAAAGAAAGCCACACAGACAAGGAAGAAAAGAAAACATGAAGTTAGGCATCCCATTATAGGGCAGAGGAACATTTTGCCCCTGTCTGGCCTGTGTACATAAACCACTGTGTCTTAATGTAGCCTTTCTTCAGGTCCATTATAGTGTGGACATTACATCAGGTCTAATGGAAAAACTGCTGCTGGACACACAAAATAAAACTCGTCATCAGCTGCCTTTAGGTGATGTAGGCTGCTACAAAAATATGTGTGTTTATGAGCAGGAGTGTGTGCACACAGTTAGTGCATATGTGTGTACACATGTGGTTTGGGCATTTGGTGTGTGTGTGTGTGTGTGTGTGTGTGTGTGTGTGTGTGTGTGTGTGTGTGTGTGTGTGTGTTTGCATTCGTAAAAGTAGTTTGCTTTGAGCCCCAAGACAGGTAATAAAACTCCTATTTTCCTCCACCCCTTGTGAATTTGCTTCTTTTTTTTTATCATCATCATGTTTTTGTAGATGCAACTCTAATCTATTTCTTCCTTTGTGGCTACGAGCAGCGAGAGCGACTGGTTTTGTGATGTCGAAGATAAGCAAAGACGGTCTGACAGCAGTCACATGAAACAGTTACGAATGTTTTAAAGCGCTGCACTGGATTGAGCCTTGTCTGGATTTGTCAGCATGAAGGAGGCTGAGTTAACACTTTTTCCACTGGATGATGACTGGCATAAAGCATGCAAATATCAAATGAAACCATCATCAAATGCATCATGACAGTAAAATCCATCTTCTGATGCATAATGACCTAGAAACATCCGTCTTCAAAGGCAACAGAGCCAAAAAAAAAAGTCCTTTATCCCCAAAGAGACTATAACTATAATAGGCAACTTGTATCCAGGGTTGTGACAAAACAAAATGCTTAAGTTACATAAATTTCACGACAGGCTATAAATCGTGGGTTATTTACAGGAAAAGAAATCATGATCTAAATGTTAATAATAATCATGTAAATGATTCATGCACCTCTTTAAGCATCATGTGCAATCAAAGCTGTGCATATGCAAAGAATACACAAAAAGCAAACAGACCTATGCATCTGTATTATAGGTCAGTTTTTGGCACTTAGAACTTTTAAAATTACTATTCAGTTCAGGTCATTTCCATTCAAGTCCCTGAAATGCTGCTAGTCAAAGTCATTTCCAGATTCTTTTCCGATGAACGATGACTTTAACATTTTCAAGTAACTAGAAATTGCCGTGAAGAATTTTTCTCAGCACTCGTCTCCCTCAGCACCAATGAAAAGGTTAGTTACCGCTGACTGATCGTCTTATTTCAACTCATGTAACCCCCACTCTCCTTTATGCAAACATCATGAAAACTGAGCTGAACTGACTGAGAACAACCATCTCCAATTGTACCAATGTCAGAAAACTGAGGAACAACTTGGCATTCAACTGACACGCTGCTGAAAAGGTTGAACAACAGACGCACACAGAACATGCAAATCTTCACATTCTTAGGTGTAATTTGCCTGATTTGAAAAGAAGAGGACAGACTTATGATTTATCCACTATCTAAATAACGCTGACCCATCTACTAGTATAACAAATTTATGGGAGCTCAAGTCCACAGCACCCTTGAAAGTCCATAAAATACTGTACCTGTGACATTAAAATGACAGTAACTGTCCACAGTCAGTATTTAGAAGTACCTTTGTTGTACATGTTTCACCAAATTCACATTTTTTCAACACACATATTAACATATGTGACAACTGTCCCCTGTCAAAAACCATAAATGATTCACAGTGCGGTTTGTCCCATCCTACTAACTGCCAACAGTAGAGATTTTTGATCAGAAAATAATCAAGCATGCAGCCTGAGGCAGCAGAAAACGTGTCTTGATTGTTACAAGCTGTTGGTTACATGTGATGATCTTTTCAAATTTGAACGAAACAAATCTTTGTAGTGCAAGTTGAGTACAGTTTATTTGGAAATACGTAACGCAATGCAAATGTATTAGCTGGCTAAAACAACCCCTTAAAGTTAAAAAGGACCAAAACAAACTGTCAATGAAAATGCCCTCTGGCAAGAAATGTCTGTTTCTCCTCTGCTGTCCACCCTTGCTGTTTTTTTATCCATTCATCCAGTGAATCAATTTTGGTTTTTTCTATTAATTTTTATTCCATCAAATGTAAAGAAATGTTAACAAAGGCCCATTTGATGTGCGAACAACAGTCTAAAACCCAAAGGTATTCCGTTTGCAATGATATAAAACTTAGAAAAGCAGCAAAATCTCACATTTTTTGAATATGTAAAATTATTTTACATGGTTATGCATATTTATTGTGAAAATTGTCCAGTTATCTGTCTGTTGATTGATGGCTTCATCAGGGCAATGAGGTAGACCCTGGTCAAAGCCAAGGAGCGATAAGAAAGTGACAACCACCACTCCTGAGTATAAGTATATATAAAAAAACACCCTAATGGAAAAACTCATTTTAAATCAATATTTTTCAATAAATAATGGATCAAATGAATTTGTGTGATAGGTGTCGCTTGCGGTGATGAACCCACAGAGAGTAAAATGAGAGCTAATATTGGACACAGACACCGCCCCAAAATGAGCACTAATGTTGCTCCACGTCTGCTGGAAGTGTCAATCGTCAACTGTTTGCTCACATTTACTATATAAAGGTGAAAATGTGTAAAGTTGTTGCGTTTACAGCTGGGGGAAAGAAAAAAAATGATAATGCTCCTTTAATGTCTTCTTAATGAGATGATCATTTTGATTGCTACCAAGAGACACATAAAAGGAAGTGGAATTAGCTACTAAGGACATAAAGTGGTATGGAGAAAAAAATGCAGCGTATTACTTCAATACAGTCCTTGTCTGATATTTCTCCGCCGTTAGAGAACGTTTGTCTTGAGGAAGCAGTCAGTCACGGTGGTTACCGCTAGGCACCTAACATTAGTGAGCCACCTGTTTCTGCTGGATCCACACTTGACAAGAACAACATCATGCTTTCATTATCTTGGCTCTGAGGGCGGAGGACTGACATTCTGATGCCTTTCCATGGCTGAGCAGGTTTATAGGCCGCTGCATGAATACGACCCATCATAACCTCCGCAGCCTCCCATTGGTCCAGCCATGTGGAACATTCTGCATAAATGACTGCCTCTCTGCTAATTGGCCAGCATTCCAGCCATGTCATCATTAATCCAGATTGGCTGCTTCTCTGGTTTATGACGCATGTGGCGACGGAGCGATATACAGTGTCAAGCTAAACTTAAGCACCTGACGCTGCACTCTCAAAGGGCACAATTAAAAAGTTTGGGATAGCGTACAGATGGAGGAAGAAACTGTGGAAATACAAAGGCCACATATAGGCCAATGAAGGAGAGGAAAGGAGAAGAAAATATAGGAAATGGCCAGTAGTGTTGAACAGCTGACACAGCCCTCACTGTGTGATCAGGGACAAGCAGGGTACGAAAGGATTCATCTTATTAAGATTAAATGAGTTTTGTGTAAAGCTACACACAAAAAAAATGTAATTGTCTAACCATACGAGAAAAGAGAAGGTGACATATTAAAAAACAGAATGGTAGGAACAACTTTAATTTGAAAAAAGCAAAATACTTTCCATCAGTAAACCAATCAAGAATTTTCTTTACACCTTTACTGCGTACCAAGACTTTTCAGAGAAGTTTATCTATGACATTTTCTCTTTTTTTCCCCCCCGTTTCCTCTGTGAAGATAATCAGTGCATGAGAGTCAAAACTGCACACAGATGCACTCAAAACCAAATCAGCGGTAAATAATAGTGTCTGTCACATTTCCACATTGCCAATCAGAGCATTCTTCCGGATTTTAAATCAATTTATTTTATTTCATTGTGTGTGTGTGTGTGTGTGTGTGTGTGTGTGTGTGTGTGTGTGTGTGAGCGTGAGTACAGGTGAGTCACACTGTGGAGTGCCGGTGCGTCTGCACGCCAATTAGCTACGACGAGGAAATGCAAGCTACAGGTTTAATAAAAGTGACAGTAATTCAGATTATTACCTCAGCCTAACATGGCAGTGACCGGCGAAATGTCCCAGACAGTAAACACAACATACAGGAGACACAAAGACGCAGCAGAACAGCAATATCTCATTGTCAAATAAATGGGTGGCGCGTGTCCGGGAACGAGACATCTTTAACAGTCACATCCCTGATTAAGTGCCTCTTGAAATCGTAATAGAAAAGGACGACGTCCGTTTGGAAAGGAACCTGGGATATAAAACTGGGACATGTACAGTACACTGCCAAAAGCTTTTCCACGGCACGCTACAATTCATGCAGTTTTACTCACTTTTAGATTTGCTGTATTCAGTAGAACGTGATTTGTGCTAACGCGATCAATAAAAAAGGGACTGACACGAGACGTAAGTTTCAAACACAAAATTCCATAACGACATCAAGATATTACAACATACTCCAGAGGTGTAAAAGTAGTATGCCCCCCCCCGCTTACATATATACACATACTGTATATGTACTATACATACAGTACATATGTGTATAGAATTATAGTGAATGCATAGTAAAGCTATATTATACTATATACTATACTACAGAATTATACTACAGAACATACAGTTTTATAACTTTGACCTGTTTATCACTAAGGTTTTGTGACTCTTTATGTTTTTATCTTTTATTTATCATCCTTGGCTTTTTTAGATTTTTTAGAAGAATGTGTCAGGAAATCATATTGTGAAATGCTAATCATTCATGAATCAAAATCTTTTATTCTGTGCATTTAATGTCTAAAAAATTGTATTTAAAGTAATGTATTTAACATATAATAATATAATGATACACATGCACTATGACTAAAGACTAGGAACATTCTTGCTGTTGTAGTGGTCCTTAATGAACTCATATTATTATCAATACTAAGTGTTTAAATTTACAGTGGTTTTTGATACCACTGGTAAATGGCTAGTAAAGTAACTACAGACAAAGTTCACCAACTCCAAATGAGAATTATTGTAGATTATTGTACAACTGTTGCACACTTACACATCTGACAGTAGTGAATGTGACATCTCCAAAAAGGTTAGATTGATTAATGAAATGAACAAAAATTAGATAAGAATGACAACGACAACACGTGGTGCAATCTAGTCATTTAGGTTAACAGTATTTCAGCCTGAAGCCTTTAGTAAACATCAAACCACCTTTACAATGTGGTGGTTACAGTTATCTTGTGACCACAGTATTTTCTTTGTAACACCTGACTCCCCTGATGACGTGCACTAAAGTCAAAGATGTGTCTGACCGTGAAGTGTCAGCTAAACTTAAAACAGACTGAACCAGACCGTATCCGTGTCTTGGAAGTGACTCGTCTTTTCCTTCACGTGCAGTGCATTTCAAAGTGAATCATAATAATAAACAGTCGCGTGCAAACACTCTTCATGAGGCCTTCAGAAAATATTTGACATGGGGTTCAATAATGAACTGACCCAGGGGCCCAGAGACACATGGTCCCAGGTCTGGTGTGCTGGGTTCGGAGTCAGCAGGCACGGAGCGAAACTGACACCTGGTGGCTGCATGAGCGGTCTGTATCAGCAAATGGCACCTAGCGCTTGCCCTGTATTCATCTGCAACCTCCACTCAGCTTCACAAATTAACGGCTCGGACATGTCAAAGGTGCGTTTTCATGATTTGGTCAGTAAAGTGTTTGGTCAGAAAATGATTTCTACTAAACCCTTTTCACAGGCGACATTTTGAAACGCCCGAGCAGGTAACACAGGTGCACACTCCACCGTGCGTGGCAGCCGACTGACATGGCCGACACCTAAATGACACAGAGGCATCGCTAACAGTTATTAATTGCACCTAGGCTTCTCCTGCCACGACAAGTCATAAACGCCTGCTGTGAAAACGCCTGTGGTTTACACCTGTGGATTTCCTGCAGTGACCTGTCAAAATGAACGTTCATGTCGAGTCTGTAGACTCAGTAGGTCCATCAGTCCCAGGCTTGGCGGTTCGATCCCGGCTCCTCCTGTCCACATGTCGAAGCGTCCTTGGGCAAGAACCCTAAGTTGCTCCCGGTGGAGGCCAGCACCTTGCATGGCAGCCACGCCACCGTCGGTGTGTGAATGAGACCAATCTGTAAAAGCACTTTGGGAACCGTTAAGGTTGAAATGCACTATATAAGTCAAGCCCATTTTTATTTTTCCAACCTCTGACCTGCTCCTCCATCTCCTTCGTGGATTGCATTGTGGGAGAATAGTCTACACCCAAAAAACTATCTGTATTTAGTATGCACACTCTAATTTTAGTATACTTTTAATTTTTTGGATCCATTTGCCAATGTGAATACGCTACTTACTCAAAGCATGCTCAGGGTTAGTGTGTAGTAGGTATTTTGGACACATTTTCTATTTAACCACAGCTGTGAAAGGACAGGGTGACATTAGCTACATTATACCCACAGGCACCGAGTCAAAGGCAACTTGACTTCCTGTTGATGTTGAGGAAGTTTCACAGATGCATGGGTGTCACCTTCCATTCAGGCAGAACTGAATGATTGGTGGATGAATGGTGAAACCAACACACAGCGGGAATACCACGTCATATGCAGCCCACATGCCCTGTCTCCTTGTACAGCGTGATTTGACACATCACCGGTGCGCTCAGCATGTTGCTGTGCAGTGTGAAACAGCAAATAACAAGTCTAAGAGAGACTGTATGAAGTTCAAAAGAGAGAGTCGAAAGTTCAGTCTGTGAAATTTGGTATGAAACTTACCAAGTGTGTGTGTTGCACACATTGCATTTCTATGCTGCATAGATGGCCTGTTTATCAAATATGCCTTATATAATTCAACACTGTGCACTATGTTGCTGACTGTGCTAAGTCAGCAACATATGCTAATAGTGTGGCAACATTATAATAATTAGTGGAGTAGTGATTCAGAGTTACATTGTTGGGTGGTTCTGGTTAAAATACAATAAAAAAAGAGCAGGTTTCATTTGTGAAACACTGTAAGCAGTGTAGAAGCTCATCCAGGGAAAAGCAGGAAGGCTGAGAGAATAAACACTTTCAATTTAATAATTTAAGAGGCCGCTGCGGTGAAAAAGACGTATACAGTGGGGTTTTCACTCACCATGGCAGTGGGAGCAGCAGCCACCACGCAGTACAGGATGAGAGGGGGGACGAAGCTGGACTCCTCTGTGCCGGGGTACGGCTTCATCAGCTCTGCATCGTTACAGAAGAAACCCTGCACATGCACGCTGAACAGGTCCGTGCACTCCATGTAGTAGGCCAACAACACCGTGCCGGACATGATGACGAGCTGGAAGAAGAACATGTTGGAGCAAGACAGAGCAAGGGAGTAGAGAAAGTTGAAAAAGAGGAGTAGAAGAAGAAGAATGAGAAGGGGGAAAGAGGGACTGGTTAGTTGTATATCCAGCGCACTGAAGGCCGTCCTCCCTGATTCTGTTTTCAGTGGTTAAGAAGCCGATGTCCTTAAACATCACTCCACTCCTCTCTCAGCTGTGACATATCTAATAGGTTTTAATACAGAACAACCACATAAATCCTCTAAAACCATCTCTCTCTCTCTCTCTCTCTCTCTCGTCGTGTATAAGCACCCACCATCACTTACCACCTCCTCTCCTCCCTAACCCCCTCATCCTTTTATCCCTCTAACATCATCTTTTGTCTCTGGCCTCTTTTCGCTCCCTTTCTAGAATCAGCTGCAGGCAATTTATATATTTATATATATACACACACACACACACAGAGAGAGAAATGGAAATTGTAAGACATTGCCAAGCAAGTCTTTTAATGTTCAAATTAAAAATGAAAAATCAGCTGCATTTGTGTCATTCAGCTGCTAATGTGCCGATTCTGACGCCAGTCTAGCAAACCTGCTGGCGCAATGCTGTGTTCTTACATTAAAGGAAAGTGATGAGAGCTTTGCCAGATAGAAGAAAGGCTCCGCAACGTCACCGAAACTGGAAAGAGTAGGATATCTTAGTCAGGCAAAAGTGCTGCCAATTAATGGAAACATGAGTCATGTAATATTAGAGTAGTAATAATAATAAACTTTATTTATATAGCGCCTTTCATGCGGTGGGTGTCACTATAAGTGCTTTACAAGAGAGAGGAGAAAGAAAGAAAAGAAAAAACGCATAATAAAATAGTGCAAAAACTAGTAGAGTAAAAGCAACTCAGCTCCCTTTTCACAGTGAAAATTTGAAATGTGAAGAAAACTAATTGTTTCCCTGTAAGAGAAGTGAAGAAAGGACAGAATAATACGTTTTATTGATCCCATAGGAATCGATCAACTATCATATTATTACAAATAGTAATAGACTGTAAACAATGTTACAAAGCAGTCACAATCCTTTCACATTTTACATTTGTTTCCTGAATAACTGCAATCTTTTTATTTGTTGAACCATCATAGTGTGTAGCATTATTATTACATCCTCAATCCAGCAACTTGTAATACTTCGCTCCAACACCAGGTGTCACTGTGCTACTGCAGAAGGATCTGTACTGCTTCAAAAGGAGGACAAGGCAACGCAGAACTACACTGCTCTAAAAAAACTTAAAGGAGCACTTTTTATATAGCATCAAGTCAAACTTCTGGGACATTGATCTGGTCAGTTAAGTAGCAGAGGGGGTTGTTAATCAGTTTCAGCTGCTTTGGTGTTAATGAAATTAACAACAGGTGAACTAGAGGGGCAACAATGAGACGACCCCCAAAACAGGAAT
>JAVQJF010083797.1:0-17247 GCA_036023855.1 Gadopsis marmoratus | reverse complement strand
AAAAAAAAAAAAAAGGGTGGCGTTTGCATTTGGCCATGTGCCCAAAAAAAAAAACGTAGTAGGTTTTTCTCTCCACACATCGTTACGTTTGCAGCAGCAATTCAAACCTCCTGGTAATTTCCCCACATCTGCAGTTGGCCCATCCTCGGTAAACAAATTAGTTCGGCGGTGTTAAATTAAAGAAAGGGACAAAAAGCCAGTAAGAAGCAGATCTTCTGTTGTTGAAGTGAAGGGGAATCACCCCCCCAACAGGAAGATGACTCGCTGAGAAACACTTTCTTCACCCCAAAGTTTCAAGTTGGACACGATCACATGTAATTAGTGACGGGAGGCTGCTCTCAGGACAATGCATCTCGAGCTTGAGGCATAAAATGCATATGGATATATGCATATACAGCTGCAAGGCTTCCTCTTGTTGACTTTAGAGTAACATCTTGAGAAAATGCAAATTGCTGGGCGCGTGGCAGGCGATATGCTGCCGTCAGCACCGTTTTTAAATCATGTACAGGTGTAACAGTTACCTCCTGTCTTAACGCGGTAGGAGAAAGAGTCAAAGAAACCAGTAGGAAAATAGAAATTTAATCTTTGGCTTGATTGTCATTCAGCATCATATTCATTCACTCACATCATCAACGTTCAAAATGTTGCTTGAGCTCAACAGAGCAGCGCATCATTTGTAAAAGACGAGGAAAGACGACATGATGATGTATCCAGGCTCCTTGGACGCATTCGGATCCTGCCCGTCGAACAAGCCGAAGTAGACGACAGTGTTGGATTCAAGCGCGCTTATGTTCAGCTGAAAGAGGACAGAAGCAGAAAGGAACCCACACGCTGCGTTAACAAAACTCCGGAAATGAATAGAACTCGATCTCACAGATACCTTCACCAGGCAACACACACAAAACACACATTGCTCGGGTGTTTGGCAGGACAGCGCTAAAGAACACGGTGCTGCATTGGCATGGCGGCGTGTGGGCGCAAAGCAGCATCAACCTGGTCTGCAATTTGGAACACTTGGGACATCTGAAGAGCATCCAAAAGACTTGATTTTTACATTACTACATAACAAGCTTGTTGCTGTGGTTTATGTTGAGTGCACAGGAATTGTGTGGAGGAGTGGCAGGAAATTGTGTTTCCTGAGACCAGATTAAATCTACATGAGAAAAAGGTGACTGCGGGAAATGTAAAAAAAAAATACAAATAATATAAGGAATAAATACTAATACATGTGTTGCCCAAAACAAGAGGACAATAGCTTGTTTATGAAACCCTTACCCAACCAGGCATGTGGACTCGGAGTTCCGAATTACGCACAGTAACAGTATGCAAAGTTACGTCAAAGTTATGTTTACATTCAGTTTCTCTCTCCAAAACAAACTGCGTGTGTTCTTGAAACCTAACAAGCGGGCCGAGTGCATTTCCTTCCTCAGGAAATGTGCGATTTTCTGTAAAGGCCTAAAAAAAAAAAAATCCTGCTTCGTTTCCATCCACGTTTATTGGTGTTTTTCTTCACTGCCTTTGTGGGCGCATTGCTACGCTACTGTGCACATTACCGCCACCACGAACAGAACGGCGTGTGAACCCAACGCAGCGACAACGGGATGTGAAATCGCGCTCGCATGTGCGCATGCGAGTGCGCGATACACATGCACAGGGTACCTTTAATTTGCCAGTCTGCATCTCTAAGCTTCCGATGCCCAAAATGCGCAGCGATCTACTACAGCAATGTAGTTGTAAATGCGTCATGTAAAAAAAAAACAAAATCTACAGCTCTACTGTGCCAACAATATTCCTGTAAGTTAATTGGATAATATATACATTTGAATAAATGATACGAGTCCACATTTAATGGTTGAAAGTATTAAAAATCATCAAACGCCTTCTTTAAAGCCATGTGTAGAGTTAAAGTATTTTTAAAAGCCAGATTTGCGAAGGAAAAGGCCGACATGCGGATTGTGTGGACTGTGGCACAAAACTTAGTAACTTCTCTTAAAAGTGACAGTTAAACAAAACAAATCCCCAACACAAATCTGACATTATGTGCAACATGCAGTCGTGTCTTTTTCCACGTTAAACCCCAGGGGAAAAGCTGATCTCAGGATTGTGCTGCACATGACTGGCTGAGAACATGACGGCGCTCCAGGCACCAACCAGTCAGGAGTTTACGTGATTATATCCTCCGTAATTCCAATGGAGCTTAACGCCACTCAAATATTGTACTTAAGAATGATCTCGATTCTTTAGTGCAAGGTTTTTGTCAACCTGCTGGAGGAAAAGAGGCTTAACCGGGCTTTAAACGTGTCCTCATTAACCCAGAATGTGTGTGCGAGGACTATACTGAATGAATTCACACAGATTCCATTCAGACTGTGCGTTTCTCAAAGTTATCTGATAATTAAATATATATCTAAAAGTTACTGAATAAAAAAAAATAAAGATGGCAACACTGGCAGCTGTTACGGTGAACGCGTGAGCAAACAGTTGCCTATTTACACGTCCTGCATAACAAGGGGCCATCAGCATTCATTTCAAGTCGTGTTTCTGGCCACCCGATGAATTTATGTACAAGTTTGTTATTGGCCTCTACCAACTCCTGACAAAAATATCTGGCTCTAAGGCTGTCCGCACCAATAGGTTCTCATTTTACAATGAAAAGGATCTCCGGACATACAAGTGTCTTATCATCTTCCCCATCAGTCCCCGTCCATACCACACGCCTGGAAACGCATCTCATGTGACCGTTCACATGCACTGGACATGCACGTGTAAAAAAAGAAAATTCGTTATCCGCGTTGAATTAACAGCTGCAAGTCAACAAGGCTGATGTTTGTTTTCTTCTGGAAATGCGTCACGTGACGGCGGCGCGGCGAATCAGGGAAGGACACGCCGCCAATCAGCATGCGGACGTGATTGAGGACGTGCGGAAACGGATACGTTTTATAACGATGACGCAGACACCGAAA
Source organism: Gadopsis marmoratus (assembly GCA_036023855.1). Taxonomy (NCBI): domain Eukaryota; kingdom Metazoa; phylum Chordata; class Actinopteri; order Centrarchiformes; family Percichthyidae; genus Gadopsis; species Gadopsis marmoratus. The sequence goes on along the minus strand of JAVQJF010083797.1, from coordinate 14,284 downwards.
CGCAATGCCGGAGTTTTCAAACTAAATCGGGGTCTGCAGCATTTTCAACAGCCTCCGTTTTAGGGGTTATAAAGCGCCGGAGTAGTGTGGATGGTGTTATGAATTTTGAACCAAGAAATATATTAGCGTGGATGTCGCCGAGAGCTGCTAAACGCTCCACTGTGTTCACCAGCTAGTCGCGAACTTTGACGGCCTGCTGTTAAGCAGCTGGAAATCATGCAGATGACAGCAGTGGTCATCTGTGAAGCTGTTGGTCAAAAGAAATACAACCGCAATCGTTTATTCCACTGTGAATATAAGATAAATTGATTGATTGACGCAGCTGTAAACAGCAGCTGCTGCAGATAAAAATTAAAAGGCTCGAGATTGACAATGCAATGAAGATCAAACGGTAAAGGTTCTGGGTCGAGGGCTGTACCTGCTTGGTGATATCGACCCTCCAGGGGTTGACCTGTAGTCCGTCGCACCAGCCTCCTCGCCCGTACAGCCAGGTGCCGTATTCGTTTGGTACCGCGCCCTCTTTCACCAGCGTGGTGCAGCCCATAGGCGTTCCTGATGGTTCAACCCCAAAAACCAAGAAATTAGCCGTTAAATCGGTGCATCCATTAGTTGAGAGAATTTATTGAGTCATTTTTAATGTTCAAGTCATTTATCAAGCAAAAATGTAAAACATTTGCTGGTTCCAGCTTCTCAAATGTGAGGATTTCTTGAAACTTTCGGTTTTACATAAGTGTAAACAAAATATGTTTTAGGCATCGGACAGATTGGTCGGACAAAACAAGTGACACTTGACCACTTGACTGTATATAAAGATGGATGACGCATCTCCACTTCCTCCCACTGTACAAAAATGAAGCCAAAATATCCCGGATATGGGCGCCGCCATCTTGCGCCGACGTTGTTCGGCGCCAAGAGTCTGCGCGGTAGAGCTCCACTGTGGTATCGAGGTCCCGCCCACACACCCACCTGATCCAATCGCGACCGCACCACATGTTGTCAATCATGACAGCTCACCCACCTTTTTATAGCACCAAATGAGGAAAGTTAACACTTGAACAAACATCAGCATGATAAGAACTACCTAAAGTGACAGAAACCATCTTTGGGAAAAGTTTATGTGTACTTTGACTTTTCAGTTTGTCCCATGTCCCATCCGCCACCAGGGGGAGACCCAGATGTTTTGGCTTCACTTTTGGGGCGCCGTCATGTCATCCATCTTTACATACAGGATATGCTTGAACATTAAACAGTAAAAAAAACATTTTTACTATTAATATGGACATTAGATTATTGATCAACATGGTGCGTTTGCCTTTCAAAACTTACTTTGGAGATTAGAAAAAAACCAAAAAAACCTTCTAATGGCCTAATGTTGACTTTCAACGTTCAATCTCGTTCAGCCGTCAAAACCCATCTCACCTCGACGTTCATCTCTGGAACTTTCAAACCTTTACATTGACTCAGCTTGGATGAGAAGACCTTAAAGGGCTCAGAAACATCTACTTACAACGGACCTTGAAGTAAGTTTGTTTTGTGAAGTCGCTCCAGCAAAGTGTTCCTTAAAAAGCCAACATTTCTCACCTGCAGAATCGAATACGAGGGTGTTGTTAAAAACAGCGTTGACCAGGAAGTGGTGGGAGGTGACGCAAAATTCTCCGCAGCTGTTCTCGTCGCTGCCGTGCGCTGTGATGACGGCGTACAGCTCTACCTGAAATCAGACGCGCAGCTGCTGAGGCGCCGACACAGTCGGGAAGCTCTTCGAAAAGGTTAGTCATCGGCATCAGACCTCTCACCTTTTTGGTTGATGCCGGGACGAGGACTTTGATTGGCTGGAATCTCTTGTTGTAGTTTTTGTCGAAGGTCCCGCCACTGTACAGTGACATCACTCTGAAGGGGCGGAGCTTCTCCTCACCATTACCTGTGACGTCACCTGTAATCAAGCAAAGCTTATTTATGGGGCCCCATTTCAAGAGCTGACGTCCCAAAGTGCTTCACAATAAAAAGACAAATAAAAAGACAACGCCGAATAGATTCATCGACTCATCGTGGAAATAATTGATATTTTAAATCAATATTGAAAATAACCTGAAGGCCTACATGGTAATGTTCACGCTAATAATTTAATTCTTACACAATTAATCGATACTAATATTTTATCATCATTAACAAAAAAAAAAAAAGGTTCATTAAAACATTGTTGAGCTAATAAAGTGAGATTTGTTGCTTTTTGTTTTTACTGTCATTTTTCTCAGATACTCAACATCAAGACTCGTTTTGTGAGCCTATAAAACATCTAAAGAAAAAAAAATTTTTTAAAGCACCATCAAATGAACTTCTTATTTATGATGGTATTCATCTTATTTGTCATCACTACTTTTGCCGTCACCTTTTGTAGTTTGTAAGTTTCATTTCTCTGTACTATTGTCATCATTTATTTATATTTGATGTTTATTATTTATATATATATCAGTCTCGTAGTTGTTAATTAATCTCATTTCCTGTCCATTTCATGTAGATGATGTTTGTAATAGAGTAGTAGTAGCCCTGTTTGCTTGTGTGTGGTTATTTTATGTTAATGTGTTCCTTATTGAAATACACTATAATTATTTTTCCTGCTAATGTCCACGTTTGTACATCTGAGGAACCCCCTCCAGAACACGACGGTGCGTCTCAAGGGGCTTCATATTCATATTTTATATATAAATGGGAAATTAAATAAAAAGATCAACTGTTTGACCCACATTGTGGATCATTTTCTGACATTTTACAAGTCTTTACATTGTGCAGCAGTAATTGCATGACTGGTTTCTTTTCAGCCTCTAGTCAAAGGCAGGATTCTATTAGATTTGCTCCCCATTACAATTACATTTGTAATATTATTTGGCAAAGAGCGTGCACATGGCCAAAGTTCGTGACCAAATGAGTTAATTTAAAGCACATGACGGCATGTCTAGAAGAACAGAAAAAAAAAAGAATAAAAAAGGCCGGTCTTTAACCACGCTCCCCGTTTATTCCCCAATGAGCCTCTGTGTCATAATGATACAGACTGAGGAAGCCGAGTCAACATGTTTCCTGGAACTAAAAGCTTCGTCTTTGCTGCGAGTGTCATTTTTATCGAGACATCTTCCAGTAACCTATTTACAGACAGACTGTCGAGAGATTCGTGCTCTCTGCTTTTTGAAATAATCGCCAGTGAGAGAAAGTGGGACAGAATATGTTCTGAGATGGCACCATTTCAGTTGCAGCTCTCCATTCTCACAGCGGGAGAGTTCAGATATGAACATGGCATTAAAAAAAAAAAAAAAAGACAACAACAGACCGCTGGAGTTGGTTTTGACAATTAAACTGAGAAACACTGGGGGATTTGGAGGATGGAAACAGGAAGTGAATCAGATTGAGAGTTGTTTTTTTTGGTTTTTTTTAGGTCTGTATTCGTTTCCATTTTGGCAAATTGTCACCATTAAAAGTAATACCGAATTAGCCATTAGCAGTTCCTGTTTGCAATGTACCCGTGGATGTACAGACAACTACCACTGGATCCGTTTGACACTGAAGAAAACTTAAAAACGTGATGATTCTCAGGCAGGTTCTGGAGCAAGTTCTTATCTTCTATGATTTTTAAGCAGATTTATGGGCATTTATCTGTAATGTACATCAGAAATAACAATGTGTGCATCATGTCTGTGTTCAGATTTAGCTGAGTTATGGCTCCCAGAAGGAAGACACATTTTGATGGAAATTGCGGCAATTAGGCGCATTAATTGCCAACTGTGCGTCAGGACTCCCTGCTGCTGTCAAACCTCCCTGCTGTTTTCAGGACGCCTCCGCACACCTGTCGCTTTCACCTAAAGCTGCATCTCTGCCCACAGTTTTCCCAGCTGCAAATCGCCGCCGCTCATACCCGTCTGATTGCCGACACTGAATCTCAGGTTGAGGGAGACGATCCACGGCATCGCCCACGGCACCGTCTTCATGGTGAGGGTGCATTTGTTGCTGTTCAGCAGCGGGAGCAGAGGCGACACGTCCGTCAGCCAGCGGCCAGTACCTCTGTCGAAATAACACAATCATATCGCACATGTCAGGTAAACAACTTCTCACGAGTCATAACGAAGCACAGGGTGTCTGCATGCGCGATTTTATTCCCATCTGTTTGACATTTTGGGAAAGACACTTATTCACGTCCTTGACGAGAGTTAAAGCAGATAAGAAGACTGCTACCACTCTCGAGTCTGTACGGTAAATAGTCGGCTAGAGCAAATGGCTTAGCTTAGCATAGCATAAAGAACGGAAACAGCTAGCCGGGCTCTGTCCAAAGGCAACATAAGACCATCACTTCACCAATTAAATGTTATGTCTTGTTTGTTTTATCCATAAAAAAACAAACCAATAAGCCCCAAAGAGTAAAAACTATAAGTTGTTGTTTTACAGTGGGGCTGCTTCTAGTCTTTGTGCTAAGCTAACAGGCTGCTGGCGTTAGCGTCATGTTCAACGTAGAGAAATGAGAGTGGTTCTCCTCTAACTCTCAGCAAGAAAGTGAATAAATGTATATCCCAAAAATGTCAAACAATTTCTTTGATATTTAATTTTTGGTGGTTTTTCTGAAGCTAAAAATTAAATAAATAAAAAATAAATAACGTTTTTGCTGCCATAAAGATAAAGACTGAACCTTTCAGAAGTTTTAGCAAATGTTTTTGTGAATGGTATATAGGTTACTATATTATTGTGCTCAATTATTTGTCAGTAGAACGTAGCAAAACAGATTTATGATGCCAATGTCTTAAATTTAGATAAAAAAAGATCCACAGGGAGATGTAATTATTCCACAAAAGCTGTGGATTATGTATTACTACATTATTATAATATATTTATAATTATTATTTTTACAGAGTAAAATTCAAGCACTTTACAAGCCCATTGAAGGTAACTAAACCAAAAATGTCCAGACACTCGAAGTCTTTATCATCACATCTACGGTTTCATTTAAAATATTCAAAGATTTTTGGTTTACACGAGAGACTTTCAAGGAGTCCATTCAAATTCAAGCGTATTCCTCACCTTGAAAAACGTAACGGATCAAGTGAAGCATCTGCCAAACATTCAAGACTTTGCACGAAGACGGTTTACGTCGAGGCCTCACCTGCGGAAGGCCGTGATCCACCGGCCCAGCTCCATGTTGCAGTACGGACTGAGGTGATCACAGCAGACAAACAGCTGCACCGTGTGATCCCAGTGAGCGCAGGACCAGTCCCTCCTGCCGGGACACGACAGGGACGCGTCGAGCTCCAGCGTGTCAAAGTTCAACAAGCCTGCAGAGAGACACACGGGGTGCGAATGTTAGGATAGTTAAAATGCTTAATAGTGCCGCTGTTCCCCTCAGGATGCAGTAAAAGCTCACGCTGCTGCTCTAATGCAAAATTCCCACAGCGCTCCGTGCTAATGCTGTTGTTCAGAGCAGGGTAGTTGTTGTGAGCGGTCTCTAATGGATGCTTTTGATAAGATCGTGTCTCATAAAATGGATCGTGTCATCAAGGTTAGGCCCTATATCTGTTTGCTAGTCCTCTCACACCACAGCTACACAGACAGAGTCTGTAAAAGCTGCAATCAACTGCACGTTTCTTTGCACGTTCAGTTTCCACAACTACTGAGTGGTGGTTTTCCAGTCGAATGAAAGTTCGGAGTCGCTCCGGTCTCAGTTTAACACGTTTTATTACAAGGATTTAGTGCAAATGTGAACATCAGATATTTCTGCAGAAATATGGAATGAACCAAAGGAAACTCCCTCAAATGGCGGGTTTTATACCTCTAACCTTAGTCCCCGCCTTTCTCAACTTGCCCTTTCTTCCCTTAACTCGCCTCCTAGTCAACTCATTACTTCTAGTGACAGGTCAAAGTGACCTGGCTCAATTTCACTACTCCATTCCGTTACGCTTTCCCTCCACAATCTGCTGTTGTGGCGAACATTTTAGTCAAAACAGCATCTGCTTCCCGCTTGTCTCACCTTTCGCCTGTCTACAGATTCTAACACATCCCCCTGTCTTTCATGGCCCACCACACTGTCTCTTCGGCCCTTGGTTCGTGTCTATTCAAGGACATATCCGAGAAATGAGGAACATAATTAGAACACATTATATAAGAATCATCATCATAAAAGCATTATATAGTTATTGATAACGTGTATGGACCTCATGTGCTTTATAGAAAGAGTCCCACAGTGGTATGAAACCAGCCGCACTGGCCAAGTTACCTGACGGCAGGTTGACTGTGGCCACCGCTCCTTTCTCCCCCTGCATCTGGACTTTGTCAAAAACAGGAACAACCTTTGCAGGACTCTGAAGTTTGGTCGTCAGGTCCGCATAGAAATCAAACCTGGAGACAAGTACAGTCACAGATCAGTCCAAAGCCCTCTGTGTAGAGGTCGTCATGGTGGGTATACACATCAAACTCGAATCATAATGATCCACGTTTCCCGTTGTGAAGATAAAAAAAAAAAAAAAAAAACACTATTTGGAAGAATCAGATAACGTGAGATCAAGACGTTAAAAGGACGTCCAAGCTGTGCGCCTGTCTCTCTCTCCTCTTCCTTACTATGTTGCTCTATTCTGTACGGACGCTTCCGACATATTTGACCTGTTAAAAAAGCTTTTTCGGGGAGTTTCTCCGTCATCTGAATCGAGGGGCCATGCTGTACAGATTGTAAAGCCCCTTGAGGCACATCTGTGATTTTGAGCTATATAAAAACTACTGGCGGGACTTAAAAGTCTTAAACATCAAACAAAAACAAGAATCTGAGCGAGGACAAAACTCACTGAACAGTTTCATCTTCTCTCAAATTCTCACATTTGTTTGATGTTCAAGAGGTTTTGTTCGATTATTTTGACACAAGTCGGATTTCCACAGACGTGAACAATCCAATGCGCCAATCACGCAACAAAGCTTGCGCTGCCGTTTTCTTCTTCCTAAGATAAGTTTGATTGTTACAGCAGAGCTTCGTCGACCCTGCAGACCTTCGCTTGCGTTCTCACCACTCTGCCTGCCAGTTGACGAAGCTGAACGAGGGGTAAAGAAACATGCCCATCTCGGCCAGCGCCCCCTGTTGGTCGATGCTGAAGAAGAATTTTGGGCACGGGGTGCTCTGGAAGGACACGTACACCTGCTGTCCAAACCTACAACACAAATTCAAAAGTTAGCAGACCATAATGAGATGGGCAACGCGCAGAAAAAGACGTCAGGTTTTATACAGGTTGGTACAACAACTTTAATTAGCTTAAATTCCTAATTAACCAATAGTTAGACTGTTAGAGCTTGTGTAATATTCTGGAAACATCATTCGAAGCTGTGACCACCAGGCCAGGTGAGCAGCGTATTCCGAGAGGAAGCAAACAGCTGTGCGAGACTCATATCCTTTGACCTTTAAAGTGCTCTGCTAATCTGCGTGCGAGGACGTTAAAGCATCAACGTGAGAAGGCCTCTAATCCTCCAGGTGAAGTCGGTCTTACTGGAGCGCCTGAGCGACCGAGGCCTCCGGATGCACCATGGCGGCGGGGATGTCCAGCGTCGAGTCGCATTCGTCGCCGACGCAGTTCATGTCCTGGATCGGGTTACCGGGGCGCGCGTAGACAAGGACACCGGAGGCGTTGGATTTGGCCATGGTCTGCACCTGGAAGGAAGTACAGCAGCCAGGATCAGTGTTGATGTTGGGTGACAGTCAACAGTGCCGCTGCGTTTCAAAGCAAAAGGAATGAAGGACACCGTGAGCTAGAAAAAGCTGCAGGATTGCAACTAATGATTATTTGCATTACTGTTGTTTAAAAACTTGTACAGGTCGGCGTTTTTATAAGTTTGCTGGTTGCAATTACCGTTGGTTTGATTTGTCTTTTTAAAAATGTTCTTCTGTTAGCCATCCTGATTTCATTGTTGAGTGTCTGTTTCCAGTTTACAAATTGTATTTCACTCGGTGTCTTCATGCTGTGTACTATTATGCACTGCGTTTCTTGCTACAGGGTTCGTACAGCTTTTTAAGATATTCTTAAGAGATCATTCAAGCACTTTCAAGGTACATAACGCAAAAGTGTCCAGACTCTCGAAGACGGTTTCTTCACATCTAAAATTGTGGAGACCAGGAGGCAACAAACAAATATGAGGACGGGATGGTTTCATTTCACATGTTAGCAGATTACTGGTTTACATGATGATACACCAGATTAAGTTCAGAATCAAGTATTCTTCCAAGGAGCATATTCGATATCCCACATATTCCTAAAATTGAAAACATAACCGTTAAAAAGCAAGCATTTTCCAAACTATCAAGACTGTGTACGAACCCTATATATTTCTTTTATTGTTGGGTATCTTTTTCCGCTGTATAAATTGTTTTTACTTGCTTTACTCGTTGCATTTTATTAACAGTGAAGCCGTAAACTGTTTCTAAAAAGCTGCTATATAAATAAAGTTATCATGTCAGTATTTTTATATGTGCGTCCATATATTTTGCACTTTCATCTGAATTGGTTCTTTGTCGTCATTCTACCTACTTTATATGAGATCATCTCTTATATCTGATGTTTTTAATACCATTTTTTTGTATTGTTCTGGAAAACACTTGCTTGAAAAGTGCAACACAGTTATTAAATATATGAGCAGCAAAACCTCACATTTGAGAAGCTACAACAAGAGAACGTTTTGACATTTTACCTTCATAAATGAAAGTTTAACAATTAACCAAGTATCAAAGTTGGTGGAATAGTTTTCTGCAATGAATTATTGGATCACTAAAAAAAAAAAGTAGTGGAAGTCATAAACCCAAACAGAGTTTTGTTTTTGCAAAATTCATGTTTCCTCTTGTCTTTAGTTTCGAAAGTATGGCTGTGTGCAAAAAAAGGGAAACTGTTTAGGCCCGGTTGATCCTTTGTGTTGTAAAGTTAACTTACTGTGTAGTAATGCACAATTAGTCTATTAATGAATTAGGGAATCTACAGGAAATTAATCAACAGACTTTTCGATAATCGATTATTCATTCAGGCTTCAGTCACCAGTCTGTTTGATGTGGAGATTTGTGTTGCATCTAAAATCATTATGTTCAAAGTAAATGTTCAGATATATTTGTCTGACATTTGTTTAACAGACCTTAGTGAAGAAGGAGCAGTTACCCTCGGTAACCCAGGCCACGGCGCCCGCCACCACGGGGGAAGGATCACACCCGTCACCCGCACCAATCAGCTCGTGCGACCTCTGACCCCAGCGCGCCCCGAGCCAATCAAACCTCGCGTCAAGCCTCTTGACGACCACGGGCACGTTCCACCCTGCGAGGAGAGAAAGGCGAGGAGTTCACGAGAAGACGACCGCTGCTCGTCCAGGACACACGTTTGGCGTTCGCCTCGCGAAGTGCCTTTGAGGTCGACGTTGCCTTTTGGCGGCGTGATGCGTTACCACGTAACACGGGATGCTGCTGTGGGACTTCAGAACATCAGAACCATCAACCCACTTCCAAGATCAGGGCGTATGAAATCGGATCACACCAAATGAAATATTCATGAGGGTTAAGACGTTAAGTAAGCCCCAAAAGCCTTGAGCCGGTCATGCTAATGCACGGCAAGGCAACGGCGCACCAGCAGGGTTTATGCGGTTTCACTCCCCATCCTGCGGTCCAGTCAGCCTGGCTGGGTGCTCGCGTGGCTCCCCTTGCTCCCATCCTTCCGCTTGCCCATTTTTCCTGCTTCGACACATCAACTCGGAGGACAAAATGGTCACTTCCTGCCTCATATACCCATATCATCGTGCAAGTACGACTAATAAAGCGACATACAGACGGATCATACGTTGCATCTGCCCAGCCGCCTGAGTCAAGACAGTCGGACAACAATCAGTCACAGAGTCTGAACCATCAGACCCACGAAGAGACGGCACCCTTACCCTTGGAGGTGAAGGCAGCCTGGGCGAGGCGCTGCGTGCCGCCCCAGTAGAACAACACGCTGGGTATCCAGTTACCCAGAGCGAAGACCGGCACCGGAGAGAAGTGCAGCCGGGACAGAACCTCCTTGTTACTGCAGAAACACGTAGGAGGTTCAATTTGTCAAAGTCACGAGAGCGTCATGGTCATATGTGTTCACAGTCAAATGCTTGTAATTAGCGTTCCATCAGCAACTGCGTTCGATGTGTTCAAGAGTACGGCCTCGACCTGCTCTGTGTCAAAACGTTCCTGAGATAACTTCTGTTACGATTTGGCGTTCCGTAAATAAAAAGTGTACTGGGCTACACTTTAACGTGGCGTAAAAACACAGGCTCTCAAAACAAACGGAAAAAGTAGTTTTTGGACTCTCGTTTTTACCGCCGTTGTATTTGTTACTCCAAGTGTGTGTGTGTGTTTGTTTGTTTGTTTGTTTGTTGGCATCAGCAGCCTAGTTACTCCCTCGGTGGTGGAAAGCAGCCAAAATACTCTACTCAAGTATAATTTAAAACAAAAACAAAACAAACAAAAAGAGAAAGGTACTTGTCCTCAACTCATGGGTTTCCAACTTTATATGTCTCCTCAGAGGGAAATGCTGTACTTTCTGCTGCCCCACAGCTGCTAGTTACTTTGCAGATGAAGACTTTATATTAAAACCAACCTATTGGCCCAGTAACAGAATAAAGACACAGGCACGGATTCAGATTTAACCAGCTTCCAGTGTTCCTGTCCTGCGGCCCCTGTGGCCCCTGTGGCCCCTCTTCCTGTTGCAGGTGTTCTGCAGGAGAAGTACTTCTACTTCTTGCTGATAAATACTTTACTCTTTTTACTCAAGTGAGACGCTGCCACGAAGCACGTCGAGGGAAGGCTGCAGTAAAACAATGTTAAGTAAAAAAAAAGGACGCGAGTCCTGGTTCCTGCAGGGTCACCTGGGCATGGCGACCCGCCGCACCTGGTCCCGCATCCACAGCGCATCAGTGACCGCAGAGTCGTCCAGGGACAGGAAGAGCACCTGGGTGCTGTTGGGCAGGTCCTGCACCAGGCTGCTGAGGGACGACTCCGACCGCCACATGCACTCCAGGAACCCGGACTTGTTGGTGAAGGCGTGGACGACGAGGGGCCCCCGCAGGGCGCCGGGCTTGTAGGCGAACTCCCCGTCCAGGGTCGGGACCGTGAACGCCTCGGCGAGGTCCCCCGGCTCCGGCCCGGGGGCCGCGGAGGCTTTACTGGACCTCAACATCAGCATGTTGTCCTGGGACTCGCAGTCCGCCTCGTCGCCAAGTCGTTTCGGTTTCGTCGCAGCGGCGGCGACGTGAGCTGACGCGACGACGACGAGGAGCCACCTCGGACACGACAGCGCCATGTTTCCCGCCGGGACGTCGGGTGAAGTGAAGTCGCCCCAAACTGCCAGCCGAGTCCGAGCGAACCGGCCGCGCTGCCGGTGAACTCGGAGCGCGTCCTCCTGGACTTCAGTCTGCGTTTAAAGACGTCGGAGTCGGAGTCGAAGGCGTGTCTCGCCCCGCTGCTGCCTACGGCGGCCCGAGCGGGACTAAAGGCTTTGGAACGCGTTAAAGCGCACGGCTGACAGCTGGAAAAGGGGTTTTTTTGTTGGCCGCCGATTTAAATCCGGATTGTTCGAAAAGTGGTATTATCTGACCTTTATTTATATATATATATATATATATATATATATGTACTGTGTGACGAGGTGGCAGGGAGTCGTTCTCATGTTGCTTATGTCTGTATGCTGGAGAATAACAACCTAATTATGACATAATTAAAGAATCATTTCACCGCGTTCTTCCACGCAACCTACGTCCGTCTGATGTTTTAACAACGTGCGCATTTAATCCACTACGCTGTACTTTTAACACACTCGCACGTTACGTACAAAGAAAGGGAAGCTTTGTTCATATAAAGTGTCACACCAGCGAAACACACTACATACATTTCTACATAGCATCTATATAAATAGGCTACAACAACCAGCACGAGACATATAAATAGAAGCTATTATAAGTGAAAGTGCACAGTTCATGAAATGTGATTATTTGTTATAGATATATAAATACCCAGCAATGTTTAAACCAGCCGTCTCGTTGTCGACCAGTGACGTTAAGATGCTGTTGATGCGGCAGTAATAATAATAATAATAATAATATATAGCACCATTCATACAGGAAATGCAGTTCAAAGTGCTTCACAACAAAGATATTAAATGCACCAAGTGCTTTACAGAATGCCGCAAAACAGAAGTGCAGTTGAGAAAAAATAAAACTTGAACAGATGATAATGTTTAAAAGCAAATAAGAAGCAAATTGCAGATAGCTTATTAAGGAAATAAAACTTGAACAGAATGTAAGAAATGGCAAACATAAAATTTGCATATTTAAAAGAAAAACGGAAGAAACAGTTAAGAAAAAAACAACCCAGTAAAATAATATACAGAAGCGCTGATGGCCGACTTCAACTCATTAGTTGATTTCTTAATGTTTGGCTAAGTTCTGTGCTTTTTACACGAGGGCCATTTGTACGTTTCTTAAATTTCTTATCTCTAACTGAGTACATTGTGGCAGGGATCTGAACACTTCCTCCATAGCTGGACACTATAAAGACGCCGCTGTTGGACTGCAGCCTACTGTGGGATCCAGCAACACTCCTCTGCTCCCAGTCTTTCGAATTCAGCAGCAAATAGCTTTGGCCATTTTGGAAACCCTCACGCTCGCCACATGAGTGTGACAATATTCTCATGAAGCGTGAGATGTTGACACCCTCGGCCCAGTGCACGGAGCACATGCTGACTGTAACGTGTGTGTGTGTGGAGAGGAGGCCTTGTGACTCACAGCTGGACTGGATGACCGAAATCACCCAGTCCAGCTGTGAGTCACAAGGCTCGCGGGGTGAGTTACAGGCTGTTGTCCAGGCTGAGGGCATTTAGAATCCTGCAGCAGCAGCGAGGCGCAGACTGCCTGGGCACAGATATACTTGCTGTTAAGCTGCAATGACGGGGCTGCTTAAACTGGCTCTGATGGTTGTGCTGCTGCTGGCAAGTGTTTGCTGCCAACAAACGGATGCTGACAGCTGGAGAGGAGGCATCGAACAGGTGAGAGTCATCAAACTTATTCGCCTTTGTTTGTGAAAAGAATCAGAGCGGCAGGCATTTTCCAAAAAGCATTTTTTTTTTGGGGGGGGGGGCGGGTGGATAAAGAGTTATTTGCCTGCACTAGGAAAATAATATTTCTGCGCACAGAGATACTCTTGCAATATTGAGTCTCTTTCCTTGCATTCTGTCTGTGTCATGCAAGAACAAATGGCTAAACTCTGAAGTGATGCAGGACTTGTTAGTGAGGATGGCCAGGAGGCTAGGACCTCGCCAACATCTCGGACTGATGGGGAAGAAAGACTCCGGTAGGGCAACTTTAATCACGTTTCAACACAAATCAATTAATTAACTGTATTTGTGTTTAAAAACGGCAGCGTTCAGGTCTGATCTCATTTCTCTCCTCCAAACAGCACGTAAACGTAAGTATTCCCCCCCCCTTTTTTGTTTTTTTTAATAAAACGCTTGGTTTCAACATCAAATACCAATTCCAAAATGTAAAGTCATACTATAATGTTTTAATTCCCAGGGCATAAGTTTCAAACCTTTGTGGGTCTGATGGGTAAAAGGGGCTTCGAGGATCGAGGTATGATACTTGCAACTACTATATTAAACACACCGAAGGGGAATTTCGGTGGAAATCTGCCTGGTAACAGCTGCTTCCATCCCTGCAGGAGCCCTGTGAGCTGAGCTGCACAGACCGAGGATCTGCGTCTGTTCCCTTCATTTCAGACTGACAAAAGCTTAGATTGTGTTTGTTATTGTTTCCTAAAAATGAAAAAAAAAAAAAAAAACTCGACTGTGTGACGCTGCTGCCAAAGCTGAGAACCTTCAGGCAAACTGCGCCATCTAGTGCTGGAATAAATTGGTGACAACCGGTCTTAAAATGCATCACAAACACAATTCAGTGATTTAAATCTTCTAAAAGGGTCATGAAAGAAAATAAAGTGTAACTTTTTCATAATAAACTCACGTGACTCCGCAATATCATCACATGTTTATTGAGTGACTTTGTACAATATAAGTGAAAAATAACATAGCCAACGCAATCTGCGGTGTCGACTCTTCATTTCTCACTGATCGTTGATTGAAATATTGTTTGTAAAAGCATCCAGGGTCACTGTTAAATGTGAAAGTGTCTTTTCAACAGTGGGACGCTGCTCTCAGGTCTCTGAGGATTTTCCAAACATACAAAAGTTCTGACTTCAGCTGGCTCGGTATATATAAAAACAAACTAAAGT
>JAVQJF010083796.1:0-13218 GCA_036023855.1 Gadopsis marmoratus | reverse complement strand
TGTTCGGTTTACCTTCCTCTGCCAGCCCCCGGGGCTCAGTCAGGAGGTGTGTGGGGGTTTTATTAGACTCCGCTATGTGTGTGTGTGTGTGTTTCTGTGTGTGTGTGTGTGTGTGTGTGTGTGTGTGTGTGTGTGTGTGTGTGAGAGCACATGCGATCAGGAGCTGTATGGATTACACTCTGCGAAAGCCGTTCCTAGACTTGTTTTGAGAGGACTCAAATTGGCAGAAGTAGCGGGAAATGTGACAGCGCTTGTGATGAGTCGGGCCTGACGATCATCGTCTCACTTCCCTGGCAAATGCGATTAAAAATGGGGCCGTTATGTAAAGTTGGTTGGATTAGCGAGGTTTTGACAATCTCCGCTAAAAACAGGACAAATGGAGTCCCAGAACTGTATCCTGAGTGTGTATGTTAGTCGACGTTGGTACAGTATGGGACACGAGCTAAGCAAGGTGCTTTTGGGTCTTTTCATCTTTTCTGTGGATGCTGCAGTCAGCACCTCGACCAGAATGAACAGAGTGAACATGCACAGTACAGATGAGGAAAAGATTAGGTTTTTCACTTCGCCCATAATGGCATGCAGGGATGGTTCATCAGCTTGGAGTACCGCAGGTTAATAATTACCTGTCATCTGGATTCTGACAAGTTGTTCACTTTTACTTTGTGGTCGTAGATGGAATACTGGTTGAAAAATACAGTGGGAGATCAGTTATGGGATAAGTTGTGTAGTAGATGTGAATTTCAAATGTAATGGGAACATTTGGAAACCACTTTCACATCAGTACATGTGTTAAGGTGTGTTTCTTAAAGAAATATGTATATAATACCGTAAGTTTGCGATGCTGAAGGTTAGCATTAACTGAAGGCAACATTTTAGATAAATCTAATGCAGGACAAGTGCTATTTGGTTCAAATTGATATAAAAATGGAAGATGTAAGGGGCAGTTAGTTGTATCTACATACCTAGAACCTGTATGTCCAAATTGCATTCTGTTGATATGTAAATATGAACTGAATAATAGTTTTGAATTTGTGTTTGAATCTTTGTTATTTGTAGCGGTGGAGGAAGAATTCAGATCAGTCCTGAATTGAAAACTGTACTATTTTTAAAGTACAGAAAAAATGTACTTAAAGTATCAAAAGTAAAAGTACTAAAAGTAATGCAGAAATGGACCCTGGTGCATTAATGTGTAACAATGTATCATGCTTTGTACGTTCATCATAGAGGCCTATTTTGTGTGTAAAACTGGAATCAGTATGCTAAAAAGTACAATATTTCACCCCTGAAATGAAGTGGAGGAGAAGTATAGAGTAGCTGGAGATGGATTTTTGATTTGATATTTATTTATTATTTATTAATTAATCTCTCCTTTTCCCCCCATTTATTGTTCATAAATGATCAATCTGTAACATACTTGTAATTTCCTGTCCGTCAGTTACTTGACAAAATATTTTAGCTCTTTTACGTCTTGTGTGCACGTCTCACTTTTTAACTCTATATCTCCTATATAGATTTTTCACTGCTCTCACATTTTTCCTGCTAATTTCATGCTGCAATATAAGTATATTAGGTATAACTTTCTACTTCGTCATCATTACCTCATTCTCCTCATGCTTTCATTAATACTTCTTTAAGTCCCTCTACTGTATTCTGCAACTACTTGCTGTTAAAATTGTTACCGTGTTTATTTAGTTTACTGTCTTTATTTGCTGCTGCAACAGCTCTGATTCCCCACAGGCCTCATTACAGTTTCATCCCATATTATCCTGTCTGATGCCTGTACAGTCAGTCTCTATTCCAGCCTGACGTCCACCAACTGCCTGCATGGTGATAGCACACCAGAGGCTTGCTTTCCTCTCTGTGTTGTCCTGTGGTTTTATCCCTCTCACCTCCTCACCTGGCCGCTGGCCTGTGGGCTGCCAGCCTCAGATGGTTAATTATCTCTTGTCTGAGCCGTGATCACCTCCCCTGGGGCCCGGCAGCATAACGCTGTAACGGAGACAGCCTATTGAACTCCCTCCCAGCCCACCAGGGTGTCCAACCACCTGGCTAATAACGATTCATGCAGTTGCCAATCCGGCTGAGCTGCGCCATCAATATTCCTGTCTGCAGAATAACATCAATTAAGAGACAGGGATCTGAACATTGAGACGCAGGACAAATATCATCCGCTGGGTTATATGTCTTCAATGGCAAGAATTGACTTCTGATTGTGGAGGAGAGTTAGATTGATACCACTCTCATATATAGTCTGCTGTATGCCCATTAAATGTAATTGGCAAGCCAGGTAGCTTAGCTTAGCATATACAGTATACACACACCAGGCCACCAGACCAGCGATCGAGTGATTCCTAACCTTGGGTACCAGCTCAACTAATTTGAAAAACACTTCATGCTGTGATTGAGAGTGCATGAGTCCCAAGCTAGTTAGCAAGCAGAGAAGTCTAGTTAGCTATAGGTATTGGATGATGTGGGTGAAATAACCAGCTAAAAGTAATGAATAAACAATTCAAATCTGTCACGCCTCGCAAGGGCAGAGCACGGAGGTAGAACCCAAAGGCGCGATCCGGAGACCAGAGATAGGTTCGTCGGTATGTTTATTGTGTGAACAGAACACAAGCAAGCATATGCAAACTCTGGATACAAGACGTACTGACAACAGACAGACACCGACTTATATACAGAAGCCTGGGTAAGTGATAACAGGTGGTGGTAATGAACACAGCATGAGTCTACTCAGGGTCCAGAAGTGATTGCCGGCCCTGTCGGCGTGTCCGGGTTGTGACAAAATCATTAGGTAAATGTAATGGATTAACAGTTGAAATAGATCGCTAAAAGTGAGGAATAAATTGTTGAAATGTATGGATAAATGGTTGAAATAGTTCAAAAGCAATGACTTAATAGCTTAAAATAAATAGCTAAAAGTAATGGTTAAATGGTAAATGATCGCCGTTCAGCTTCTGCCTCTCCATGCCAAGTGGTAGCGTAGTGTGATTGCAACTCTGACCAAACCAACCTAAACACTGCCATTATTGCGTGAAATTAAGCTATTGTAACAGCATACACTTTTATATAATAAGTAGTTTTCCTGTAAATACCATCCAGTTTAAAACATGACGGGTGCTGTAGGTGAAGGGGGACTTGAGCTCATCTGTGTGGATACATCAGACAGAAAAGGGGGCGAACCTTTTTTTTTAGAAAGCACTGCGGTGAAATATTGTCAAACATCACACAATCTTTAACATTTCTTCAAATATCTTTCATTTCTTTTTGGGTACTTTTACTCAATAACTTGCGAACGGAGGCTGTTGAAATTCATGGCACAGACAGCCTCTGACTGCCACCCAGGGAGGCATGTTAAAAGTCAGAGGCTGTCTTAATCATGCTGAACAGTGGGGAATGCCTCAGAGCCCCTCTCTGTTAATGGCAACAGCAGTGAGAACGGGGGGTGTGAAAGGAGGCGCAGGCTGAAAACCCTAGGCCCTAAAGTGTAGGCCAGGGTTATTATCTGCAATTACCCTGATTACTGAGCCCTTCATTTGAATGACTAAGGTGAAATTCATTTATCCCTGGTATTACTACCACTGAGTCGGAGTCAGTGAGCCAGGCCTAAATGTAAACTGTTTGGTAATGAAACACAAGACAGTATGAATATGATCAAGTACTGTAAATGTTATTGACAACAAAACCCGTTCATTTGACTGTATTTCATTGGCTGAGCGTTTTTTCCTCGGTGCCCTGCTTCCCCTTGTTCTTCAGAAACTATTTTACTAAAACACAGCAAAGCCTCATTGCGTTTAATAAAAGCACTTTCATCGCCCTAGTTATGCCATCTGTGAAAGTCAAATTCCCAAATACACAGTTATTGCTAATTCTCCCTGCGTCCTCAGACAAATATTGCTGCTAGGGAGCACCATATCTAGTGATCAATCATACCACCTCTCTGAACCTGCTACGCAATTTATTAAGTGCTGAACAAATGGGCCGGAGCAGGCGAGCGGCTGTTCCCAGGGCCAGGGAATGTAAATCTAAGCAGAGTAACAAATTAGTCAGACTTTGCTCTTTTTTCCTGCTTGCATACTAAAATTGCTGGTGGAAATGCAAAGCAACCCAAGGTAGATATTGAACTTGCAAAGGTCATAAGAGAAATTTGTATTTGGAATGCAGACAGCCAGAAGCTGTTGCTACAGATGCATCATGGGGCTATTAGAAAAATGGTGATCGACAGTAATTGTTTCCCCACAGTATTAGCTTAAAGAATGTTTTAATTTTCTGACTTGTCATATTTGTGGCTTCATTACGACAATGCTCATTTGTGCTAACATCAAGAACATACTTGTCTATGTATCTATTTGTAAGAGGAAGCAGAATGTAGAACGTACACCAGCTCTGGACACATATTATCATTTTCAGAGACATTAAAGAACAAAGAAGGAGAAGCTGATCCAGAATGATCCTGATAAAAATGTACCACAGACTGCCAACAACATGCGTCTTAGAATCCGTCTCCAATGACTAGATGAAAATGAACTCCTCATCTCCAGCAAGTATGCAAATAAATCAACCCTGTCAGTATCCTGGGAACCAGACAAATCTGCGAGCTCATATTTTATTTGCTCTGGCAGATGCTTCTGGTCCCACTCCCATTCAGACGGATTTCCAGCGGAACTAGTCCGGGTCAAGCCTATCACAACCGTTTATGAAACATGGGGTGGGTTTGATGCAATGACTCTACCCTACAGAGGAGTGCTGTTGAGGCATTTTTGTAAGCAACCGAGATGGCTGCCGCTGCTGTGGAACATTCTGAATCTGAAGAAAATGAGCGGTTCCAGACTAATTTGCATTTACGAATTGGTCTGGCGATGTCAGGCTACCCTGTCAGCACACAGGACATTGATTTTGGAGATTATTGCAAAACCCTGGATTATGTTTAATGACATCTGATGACAGCGTTAGCCAAGCTTGCAGAATGGCTCATTGCATGGCAATACCAGTCGGTTGTTTGGTCAGCTGATTAATCGGTCAGACAGTTCCTTGTATGAGTATATGAGTAGCATAGCAACCTGAGCATACAAGTTAAAGTCAAAGTTTAACGTTGTCAGCTGTGCTTATGTGAAATTGGTGAAGTCTTCCATGGAAACTCCAAACAACACTGTTTAATACACTAACATTAAACATATCCATATATTCCCATGAACTTGTAAGAATTAGCAGCCTCAGATACTTTCCTAACACGATGGTACCTCACTCCAGTATAAGATACAGAAGTCGTGTTCCCCACAGGAGAGTGTAATACCCTGTGATTCAGTAAAATTAAATTTATAATAAATAAACTGCAGTATTTCTGCCACAGGCCCAAATATTCACTTATTATTTCACTAGTTTGGGTTTAAGCAAATAATTTGAGTGGATTTAATCAATCCAGACACATTACATCAACTGCAATTGCCATTATTATTTTCTTGGGTACCAGTTTGAGACATTATTCAGGAACAAAGACTGCATTGTAAATTGTGGGCAGACTGAGGTGTTGCAAATCAGGAAAGTGGGCGGCTCATCAATATTACTTTCTCCCCAGTACTCGTCATGGATGGAAATGGCATCATAAGGCTCTTTCAACATGAATACCAGCCTCATACCGATGCTCCGACCCGGTCGTGAACTTCCCGGTATCTTTTGCAAACAGACGTCCCCCTGAAAATGGCAAAATGTTTGAAATCCCTCCGCTAGATTTCCTCTGTGCCATATGAGAAAAGCAGATTTTTTTTTTCCTTCTCCCCTCAGCTTTAACACTCCCCAAACCTCACCTTTTATCTGGTCACTTAAAATTCATAAAGTACGGCTCGTTGATTACTTTTACACATACTGCCTTTGACCTCCTGTCGCTTAATTATCATAAAGCTGCACAGAGGGGAGCGAGCCATCGCCTCCTCTTTTGTGCCACTGTAATTGCGTTCTTAATTTTGGGAGGTGAGGAATACTGATACGGCTCAGACCTGATATCACAGGAGTCACACTGTTGTGGTGGGAGGAGGAAGGGAGGGGCTCTACTGAGAAACAATGGCAGAAATGCGGTCCAGCAGTGACAGTCCACCTTAAACAGCCTTAAGTTGGCACATATAACTTCAATAATTTAAAAGGATTAAGGAGGCAAAAGTGCAGCCATGGAAAATTGAATCTCTGGAGAAACCAGAATGATTGAATCCTGAGTGTGAACCTAAAATCAGTCAATTTTACTGTAAATTTTGTCACTTTTAAGAGCCGCTGTCCCTGACAAAGTAATCAATAAATCAAACTTTATTTGTATAGCACCTTTCATAGATGTAAGCGCAGTTCAAAGTGTTTCACAGATGATTAGATAATAAGACAGGACATGTGTAGACAATAAACACAACAGAAAAAAATGCATGCGAGAAAATAAAAGTGATGAAAATGTAATAAAATAGGCTATAATAATATAAACGATAATAAAGAAAAAGTAGGAAAATAAATAGAGTGAAATAAAAGCATGTCTTTCAATTAATAATAATAAGATAACGGAAAATAAAAGGGAACATTTTACCACAGATACGTAAAAGCAGTAGTAGTAGTAAAATAAAGTAAATAATGTCTATAAAACATTCTTAATCAAAAGCCAGACTGAAGAGGCAGGTTTTACATTTAAAAATGTCCACACTTCGAGCTGAGATCCTCCGGCAGACTGTTCCAGCGGCTCGGAGCATAAAAGCTAAAAGCTGCCTCACCAAAGGTTTCAGTCCTGCACTTTGGAACAACTAGCAGACTCAGAGGACCTGAGGGGCCATATTAGTTAATACACCGCAAGCATGTGAGACATACATGCCAGTGCAAGACCATGAAATGCTTTAAAAACAATTAAAAGATTTTTAAAGTCAGTACAGAAACTGACAGGCACCCAACGTAAGGACTGTAAAATGGGCATAATGTGTTCTCTCCTTCTGGGCCTGGTCAGAACTCCGGCTGCAGAGTTCTGAATCAGCTGCAGCTGATTTATACATTTTTGGGTGGACCAGATAGCAGAGCATTACAGTAGTAAAGCCTGCTCGATGTTAAAGCGCGCATTAGTCCCTGTGTCGCTTAGAGAGAGAAATGCTTGGACTTTAGCAACATTTTTAAGGTGGTAAAAATCAGATTTTGCCACAAACCCCATATGAGCGTTAAAGCTTAGCTCTGAGTCAAAGACCACAAGGTTTCTTGATTTTCTTACATGTGTTCCAGTAGACATGTTACTATGATGTACCCAAACAGGTGCTATGATGGAAGGCAGTAAACACTCTTCTGTGTTCAACTTCGTAAGAACGTCCCCCGGACGTTAAAGGGACGTTCGTCTACACCTAGACACGATTGGCCCGTTACAGGGACGTTAGGGAAAAGTCCTCTACATGTACTTATTATTATAATAATAATAATAATAATAAATAATTCATAAAAAATAAAAATGTAGGGCCTCTCAACCATAACTGTTCCGTCGTGAAAAATGACGAGACAAATGACGTCAAATTAGAAGTTTGACCATGTGTTAGATGAAAAGATAAAGTAATATTACTATATATAGAACATGAATGTCTGTAGCCAGTTTCATGCCAATCCATTCAATAACTGTTGAGACAGTTAACACAAATGTCAACTTCATGGTTGCACCAAATGAAATATCAGGGGATCACCATTGTTAAGCTCCATCCTCTGAGAACTATGCATGTCTGCACAAAATGTCATGGCAATGCATCCAATAGTTTTATTGGTTATATGAGTTCTAATAGAGATATTTCAGTCTGTACCACCGCGATAGACTGACTGACAGACCCATATTGGCTTCCCTAGAGCCATGCTGCAAAAATGGCAAAATATATTTCCAGGCATTTTGAAAACTTTATTGTTACTGGCTTTAAGACAGCCTGCCTGCAGAAACAGAGGAGTGAATAACAGATTCTGTCCCAGAGCCTTAACTTGACTGTTGTGTCCAGTACAGTTAGTAGGCCAGAGCAGAGTACATCATGCTACCATATCCAGAAGCCAAGCCTCAGAACTCAGGATCACATTTGGACCATGAGGAAAGAACGTTTATCCACACTAAATATTGTTGTTTTTTTTACTTTTGTTAATTTTGCAGTTTCTCTTCCTTGACTGTGTCAGAAATAAATCAGATATCTGGCTGATGGGTGTTCAGAAGTTAAATTTTTTTCCTGTGCTGAAGACACTTCCATGGCCTTTTCTGGTTGGCTGCTGAACAGCTTCCATTTAACACCAACAGGTGTAATGACTTGCCAAAAATCTCGTTACTTGTGGTGAAGTCATGTTGCTTTCACATTCTTTCCCAGCATACCCTTGGCCTTAAACTGGTGCCTGCAAACAGTACAGCTTGCAGAAACCATGAGTAAATCCCATACAACCCTGCCAAGGTCGAGCAATTGAAGATAACAAGACTCTGTTGATATAGTGACAACATAGATAAGAAATATACATTTTATAATCAAATATTGATTTTTTTTTTCTATCTTGTTTTCAAGTGTGTGACATCAAATTGACTTTGTAGGATGGGAAAGTCTCATATTTTTCTGTGACTGGGAAGCAGTTGAAGAGCTGGGTTTAGTGGGAAATAACTAGAATAAATGAACATATTTGATTTATGGTAATAAATAACTTATATTTTTAACTAAAGAAAAAACTTTGCTTTAGGCCATTGTCTGATTGAAATATTGGCCATTGCCTCTGGGGACATGTTTCGGGCCTTTCGGTGAAGCCAGCGGATATCCGGATAACAGTTAACAGATATCTGGGCCAAGACTTTGTTTGCGGTGTGATTAACAATCTCAGAACCCATCGGCTATCGTCTGACGGCGATTTGAATGGAGATTAATTTTGAGAAATCTAATAAAAAGCTAATCTCTAGGGCTCTGAGAATGATAAAAAGCTAAATTGTCATCAGATGATAGCTGATGGGTACTGAGATCGCATTTCGGCCACTTTTGCTCTCCACAAGGACTGTTAACCTGCATGCAACCAAAGTGCGCTCAAACATGATTGGTCAATACTACTCAGACTACAAATGGACTAAAACGAAAACCAGAATGCTTCTGATACCAAAATATTGTCCCTTGCCTACAGATCTGTTTATGGAGATTAGTAAAGCAGGCAGCCAGTGTTGTGTTTACTCACTGAATCAATGTGATGTTCAATCTGTGAAATGCATATTGATCGACCAGGACATTAGCTTAATGTCAAAATGTATTCGGTAAAGGTCTTTTGGGAGGTATTAATAAATATACATGATGGTGTTCAAGTTTTATTGATTTACCATGATCATGGAGATACATTTCACAATTACTGGATGTCTCTTTCGGTCTGCTGACCCATTTTTAGTCAGGCACATTGACATTTTTGGCATTTTGGATGTTATGAATGGATGTTGTATCAATCAAAACATACAGCATTAGAGCTTAAACTCTACCTGAAAAGTTAATTTAGAAATTCAAAGCAATTTGATTTGACATAACATTATAAACCATTTTCACTGAGTAGAAAATCAGCCATATAGGTGGCTTGTTCAACCCAGTGGCTGCAGGTTGCAGTGTGACGAGTACAAAAAGATAAATAGGCTGGTTGGAGGGACACTGAAAAAGATTCGGTGGGGGTGTTACACAGGCAGTCAGTAAATCGTAACGCAAGGTCAGAGCTAACTTTGCTATAATATAAATTTACAGTATGTAATACAGATTGTCAGCCTAAACTGTTTCAAACAGCAGGTAAACTGATTAAATGAAATTTTGTAGTGTTTGTGAGTAACAGGTCATTTTAATAAAAACTGGACAGTAAATAACACTGTTTACCTCACTGGGAGACCATCTATAAAATAAGATTTCAGTGTCTGTATCACTTGATCAGCTCCTGCTCTAATCAGATGAGAACAGTGTTTATAAGTAGATGATGAATAGGGAACATGTGAAGATTGAATAGGTGCACACACGCAATATCTTTCGAGTATTTTAGCTGTCAAAAGAGCGCAGGGAGGACCAAAAAAATAATAATCGTGGAGCTGCGAATGAACGCTTCACTAATATAAGCAGGCAGCACTGGGGAAATGGTAATGTAGCCTCCCTGGGTAGATGCGGTTTATGTAGAAACAAGACTGTAATCAACACGAGGACAGGGTCTAATTACTCATCTCCCCCCTGTCTCTCAGAGATCACATCACTGCTCATAAATTACAGGCTTCATGGTGACCTGTCTCAGTCAGGGGGCAGTCCTTGCTCTGACAGCACCTGGGCTACTACATGCACCCTGCATACAATTGCACTCTTAAGTTTGTGTACAGTATATGGTGAAAAACTGCAAGCTGCACTGCTTGATACTTGCAAAAACAAGTAGCAAAAAATTTAAAGCATGCAAAAATAAAATAAAAATAGAAGCTAAAAGTGTGTGTATATATACAAAAACTACAGAATTTACATTATTTCACATATGTGGAGTAGACCAGACATTGTGTGAGGTGCATTATTGCACATATAAATATTAATATTGCACATTGTTGCAGATATGAATATTAGTATTGCACATTGTGTGAGTTCTGGGTGTGTGGGCAGTCTTCCTGTCAGCAGTCGAGATGCTGCTGCCCCAGAAGACCACACCATAATAGATGGCTGATGCCATAACAGAGTCAAAGAAGGTCCTCAGCAGTGTCCCCTGTACTCCAAAAGGAGATAGAGTCTACTCTGTCATTTTTTGTACAGTGAATTAGAGTTGTCGGTCCATTCCAGTTTATTGTTCAGGTGAACACCCAGGTACTTGTAAGATTCCACCCTCTCAATGTCCATTCTCTGGATGTTCACTGGTGCAGGAGGAGAGTGTTTGCACCTGAGGAAATCCACCACCAGCTCATTGGTTTTCCCTGCATTGATCTGGAGGCGGTTCCGCTGACACCAACCCACAAAGCCCTGGATCAGTTCTCTGTACTCTCTGTCGTCTCCGTCTGCGATGAGGCCGATGACTGCATAGTCGTCTGAGAACGTCTGTAGGTGGCAGTAGGTTGAATTGTGTGTGAAGTCTGCAGTGTAGAGGGTGAAGAGGAAGGGAGCCAGAACCGTTCCCTGTGGAGCCCCCATGCTGCAGATAACCATGTCGGATCCACAGTCTCGTATCCTCACATACTGTTGTCAGTTTTTACAAGTTTACGAGTTCAGTGGATTCTGTCCCCCATCACCATTTTGCTGATTGACAGTTGGTGGCTGTAATGTGCCAAGAAACACAGCAATGTGCCAACAAATGCAGCGAAGACTATTAGCAAGCAAGCACACTGTAGATGTAAACAACACAATTACAACTGTTTTTTTCCAAAATCTTTACTATGTGATATTGCGCTTGTGAGGCCTGATGTGGTCACAGATTACTTTTTCTGTCAAAACATATTGCAACAGCAGATGGAGCAATTCTGTATGTTGGTGGTTATGGAGCAGCACAACAACTCATGTGCCAGATGTCATTTTTGAGACATTTTTGTTCCATTCTATCTGAATGAAATCCCTTTCTTTCCTTTAAGAAATTTTTAAGCAATTGATGACAAACTACAAAGATTAGAGAGTGGAAATGTCACCCCAAAATAGCTATGGAAGCTTAAATCCACTTAGCACAACAACAATCCTTCCAAAAAAAAAACCCAAAGAAGTTAGAGAGGTAGGTTTCCTACACAGACGCATCTTTCCCTGACTGACTCAGAAAAATAAGTGCCCATATAAAAAAAAAACAAATAGTGGACTGACATCTTTATCAATCCTCAAATATTCGTTAAGTTAAAAAATCCCCATTCGCAGTAGACCGTCCACTGTTTGGTATTTCTGTCTGGGGGCCAATCCTGGATGCTAATAGAATTTAGGCTAATTGCTCTTTATTGGGTTTGAGGAAGTTCAACCTGCAGCAAGCCCAGCCTAACTCATTATCCAAGATAGTGTTGCGTTCGCCAAACACATTGGTTGGTCCTCATCCTAACATAGCATTTTATTTTGTAACGTTAGAAGTGAAACATACTGCTTTACATGGAGCCCCTCTGGGGTCACATGGTAGAAAAAAAAAGTCTATGTGTAATCCGTGCGCTCGGAATCACAATCCGTGCACTCAGTTTGCAAATGGAGCGGACCATTGAACATGCATGCATTTCCCCATGGAGCATTCTATACAGACTTTGCTTATCCCGAGCGAAGGGGGGTAATTTCTAAATCACATGAGGTCCCCTGGTTATATAATAAAAATATAAATTATATTTGTCCAGGGGTGGGCGGCTGTGGCTCAGGGGGTAGTGCGGTTGTCCATTAACCCCAGGGTTGGTGGTTTGATCCCAGCTCCCGCTGTCCACATGTCGAAGTGTCCCTGGGCAAGACACTGAACCCCGAGTTGCCCCCGGTGGAGGCCAGCATGGCAACTGTGTCCCCATTGGTGTATGAATGTGGTGTGAGTGTCCCCTAAATGTCGGTTTGTCTGCCCTGCGATTGACTGGCAACCAGTCCAGGGTGTTTCCCTGCCTCTCGCCCAATGTTAGCTGGGATTGGCTCCAGCCCCCCCGTGACCCTTCGGGATAAGCAGTATGGATAATGAATGAATGAATGAAAGATGGAAGATTGTTACCTTAGTGGCAAATTAGAAATGTATTTCTTTCATCACATTTATTTCTCTCATAGTTTATAACTGATAAATGTTTTCAAAATAGAATCAATGAGACCAATGCTGAACATTCAACACACATTTTTAGCTTATGGCAAATTGGACATTTATCTTTTATTTTTGTAAAAGCAAAACCAATGCTGTACATTCACAAAAACAGAAATAAGTATTTCTCATGTTTGTTTTAACTATCATAACGTATATTTTTAAAACATTATCTTTATTTTGGCATAATATAATGCATTGTAATGTCTCTCCAGGTCGACAGCTATGGTTGTTGTTGCATTTTTAGCTAATGCAGACATGAGGATCCTGCTGGAGGAGCTGCTACGTGAGCCTTCCCCACCTCGCCAGTGGATAGGCAGTGAGGCCTGGGTAGCCGACCCAGAGATGCTGAGGTACACTTTCTGTGCCGGAGCTATCGGGTTTGCAATTCCGAAATCTGTCATCCCAGGTCTGAGAAGCTTCTTGCTGGATCTCCCTCCCACTAAAGTGGCTGCCTCTCCAGTGCTTACTGAGTTCTGGGAGGATGCATTCAACTGCAGGCTGGGA
>JAVQJF010083793.1:0-14762 GCA_036023855.1 Gadopsis marmoratus | reverse complement strand
GGGAATAGTTTGACATTTTGGGAAATAATGATTATTCACTTTCTTGCTGTGAGACAGATGAAAAGATTAATACCACTCACATGTCTGTGCAGTGACTAGGAAGCTAGCACCAACAAGTGGTTAGCTTAGCTTAGCATAAAGACTGGAAACAGGGGGAACAGCTACCCTGGCTCTACCCAAATCTAACAAAATTCCCCTAGCAGCGCCTTTCAAAGTCACTAAGTAACAAGTTTAATCTTGTTTGTTTAATCCGTACAAGAACTGTGAAAACAGATTATGGTTTTACTGGGAGTTATGTTATTATGTATGTTTAAGTGGAGTCTTCAAGAAGTCACTGCGCCCAGCCAAGAAATAACCCTGCACATAGCTCTTGCGTTGTTTTTACACTTTATATGTCAATAAGTGAGCTTTAGGAGTGCTGGTAGGAGGTTGCCTTTGCACAGGCTATGTTTTGTCATTGTTTCCTGTCTTCGAGCTAAGCTAAGCTAACTGGCTGTTGGCTGTTGACTGTGCCTTTGCCTTTATTTATAGTACAGACTTGAAAGTGGTATTGATCTCATCTATGTCTCGACAAGAGAGCGAATAGGTGTTTCCCCAAATGCCAAACTATTCCAATTTTGAATTTACATTTACTTGTAATTAGGCATTTTACACTGTGGTATTGGTATGTTTATTTAAAGGATGGGGATACATCTTCCATCACTGCATTCCATCACATTCATCTCCCTCTCGTCCTTTCTCTTTTTCTTTTTCCTCCTCTTACCTGTGTCTCAGGTTTCCCAAGATCAAAAAGAAGGAGTCGTTTGTTAGGCCAGTCTAAAATTGTTCTTTAGAATAGGGGTGAACAGTGCTTAAAGGAATGGTTGTCATTTGCCTTAATGACAGCAAGTCTGTCATTAGATTTGGAAGATATTGAGATTATGCAACATCAGGAATTTAAATGGTTCAACGGGAATGTGTTGGCTTAATTCAATGGCAGAGAACTACCCTTACATAAGCTCATCTCAAATCTATCTCCCTGTATCTATCACTTGAGGCCTTTATCTTAACAGTCTCCACTCAATCAGGATTAGTCTAAGGCGCAAGCCTTCTTATCAAGATTTAATCAAAGCAGCAAACCTTGACTGCAGTGTTGACCATTCATAAATAATCAATGTTCAATAATAGCCATTCAGACTTGATCAGTTTCCTTTGTTGGCTAATCTCTCTATGCTAATGCTCAAACAGAATCACAGAATTGCCTACTCCTTTTATCTCAGGTCAAAATGATTACCTCGGTAAACACAAATAAACAGACTTCTCAAAGGGCCAAATCATCTGAACATGCTGAGCAGTGGAAGCAGAAATTTTATTTTTGAGAGCTGCTTTGAGTTTGAGTTATTTGCAAATATCATTACTTTCATGACCAGATCTTTCTACAGTGTTTATGAAGGATATTTGAGGAAAAGAAAACATTCACTAATTAAGATATATACAGTAAAATGACAGGTACAAGTACACCATGTTCTTTAAAGTTAAATTAATTCCAATTACATATTAAATTATTATTATTATTAATTCCAATGACAGGACTGTATTTTGCCAAATCACTGGTTCCAGTGCTCAAACACTGGTTTGTTCATGTTCAGATATGAGGTCAGGAGATTACTCACAGGGACACTCTGGGGTCAACAATCAATGATGACGTTCTTACACAAGAGAAGTAGGATGGAGAAAATCAATTTGAGACTGTGTCCAGTCTGACACACAGACAACATTGATAAGTAAACACACAGGCACACAGATATACAGATGTACACACAAGATAGATATATATATACGTGCAACACCAGTAGACATGCATTTGCCCATACTGTATTTGCACACCTGAGGCATGCATATGTGTCAGTCCTATGCATGCGCACTGTCCAATGTTACTGAATAACCAATCCAAATCTGCACAGCTGGGATTCCTAATCTGGAGGGCGATGTTGATGACATCATGTTTTGAGTTCATCTGCATTGCTGCTTTGGGAGCATTTTGTCTGTCTAATACACTGTATTAGTAGGAAGACTGCGCTTTGTCATTTTAAAATTACATGTTAACAGCAGGGAATGGCATCTGCATGTATGGGTGAATGAACTGCTCGCAAGAGAATGGTTTAGCATAGAGAGGGACATTTGTGCTTAGAATGTTGGATTTCTTTTCTGCCTCCATCTTCTGCAAAAATCAGCTCTCTGCTCTAGTATGTCAATGACAATGTCTGCATTTAATTTTACTCTTTGTTTTTAACTCATCAGCCCATATAGCTGCTGGGCCACCTTTGTCATTTTTTTGGCAGCAGGTGGGGGGCATAATTTGTTGCAGAGCTATTGTTGCTTCACCTCTACTCCAATTCCTGTAAATTCTCTCTGCCCTGTGCACACTTAAAACCACACATGGCTCTATGAGCTGGCATGCTTTGTTATTTCTGTACTGATTCTGCAATCAGTACATCAGTACACACACACACACACACACACACAAACACACAGGGACACAGTAATGAAGCATGCAGGCCTAGACAAGGCCTAGAATGTCAGTTATTCAGGTGGGCCACTCCTAGATTTGCAAGTAAATGTGCTTCTGCCTACAGCTGTGCATGAGTAAGCTGAAGGAGTATGGTGGCTTTTCAGAAATCTATAGCCAGGGTGACTATCACTGGTAGATAAATCCAAAGACTTTTGCTTTTGCAAGACCATCCTCTTACCACAAACATACCTCTCTGACCACTGCCTGCTAAATATGGTCATTTGTTTTTTCCCTTTAAGAGTACACAACATGTTTATCACCATGGTGATTTATCTGAAGAGCTATAGCTATTCAGATAAAGTAGGAAAACAGGTGAGCTTGTTGTTTGTCTGTTGCTAACACTCCCACTGCTAATTTGCCTGTATATTTTTATAGGAAAAGATAAATTAATGTTTGCTTAGAGTTAGTCAAAGGGCTCTTGTGAAAACATTTACAGTTATCCTGTTTTTGAGCACTAGTAGTGCCATGGAGCAATGTTTGTACGACTGTGAACATTTTGTCCTCAAGTTGATGTGTTGAAGCAGGAAAAATGGGCAGCGTAAGCATGTGAGCGAATTTGACAAGGTCCAGATTGTGATGGCTAGACGACTGGGTCAGAGCATCTCCAACACTGCAGCTCTTGTGGGGTTTTCCCGGTCTGCAGTGGTCAGTACCTATCAAAAGGAAGGAAAACCGGTGAACCAGCGACAGGGTCATGGGTGGCCAAGGCTCATTGATGTGCGTAGGGAGCGAAGGCTGGCCCATGTGGTCCGATCCAACAGAAGAGCTTCTGTAGCTCATATTGCTGAAAAAGTGAATGCTGGTTCTGATATAAAGGTGTAAGAACACACAGAGCACCTACAATGGGCACATGAGCATCAGAACTGGACCACGGAGCAATGGAAGAATTAGGACTGGTCTGAAGAATCACATTTCTTTTACATCATGTGGATGGCCGGGTGCATGTGTGTTACTTATCTGGGGAAGACATGGCACCAGGATGCACTGTGGGAAAAAGGCAAGGAGTCCTGAAGGAGGTTTGATGCTTTGGGCAATATTCTGCTGGGAAACCTTGGGTTCTGCCATTAATGTGGATGTTACTTTGACACCACCTACATAAACATTGTTGCAGACCAAGTACACCCCTTTATGGAAACTGTATTCCCTAATGGCTGTCGCCTCTTTCAGCAGGATAATGCGCCCTGCCACACTGCAAAAAAATGGTTCAGGAATGGTTTGAGGAACACGACAATGAGTTCAAGGTGTTAACTTGGCCTCCAAATTCTCCAGATCTCAATCCAATTGAGCATCTGTGGGGTGCTCTGGACAAACAAGTCCGATCCATGAAGGCCCAACCTCGCAACTTACAGGACTTCAAGGATCT
This sequence comes from Gadopsis marmoratus, assembly GCA_036023855.1. Taxonomy (NCBI): domain Eukaryota; kingdom Metazoa; phylum Chordata; class Actinopteri; order Centrarchiformes; family Percichthyidae; genus Gadopsis; species Gadopsis marmoratus. Next base: position 10,848 of record JAVQJF010083793.1, on the reverse strand, counting down.
GCTGCTAACGTCTTGGTGCCAGATACCACAGCACACCTTCAGAGGTCTAGTGGAGTCCATGCCTCGTCGGGTCAAAGCTGTTTTGGCAGCAAAAGAGAAAAATTAGAAAAATCTTCTTAATTTATCATAATAATACTATGTCATAATAATGAAAACAGATTAACTTATCTATAATTAGATTTTAATTAAATATATTGGAATGTTGTAATAATCAGAAAAGATGTCATTATAACATTTTAGTATCTTATAATAGAAAATGATATGATTATCATCAACCACAATGGATGTGATTAGATTTAAAAAAAATCAAATTTACAACATTTTTAATGAAAACAAAGGTTTTGTTGTGTGTGCTACTATGCTTTAATCCTATCTTTTAAGTATCCATATTTATTGCAAAATTTAGCTTTGTGTGCTTCTAGAGCAGGCATGAAGCTAAAATGGAGTAGCACAGAGGTTGTGACATGACCACGAGTTGAACTCTGCGGGAGCATACTGATTTCCAACCATCCAAAAGTCTGTAAGGTGTTATTGTTGAAACTCACGAAGTGTATGCATGTGCACAGGTGTGTGTGTGTGTGTGTGTGTGTGTGTGTGCATGCGTGTGTTTCTGTCATAGGTTACATTTTAGGACAATAAAATACACTAGTACGAAGCATTAGCATACAGCACATGCTATACCTCTGGATTTTAAACCTACATGGCTATATGGCATTAATAATTTTTATCACTCTTTATGTCTTATTCTCTTCCTCTTTCTTGTCTTTCACTCAGTTGCTACCCCCCCCCCCCCCCTCCCCCTGAGGTAACCTGCTTACCCAGCACTTTGTTCCCAGAGATATTCAACTTTAAATGCCATTTAGTGATGCAATGTGTGTAGCAGCAGGTAGTAAAGGACAGATTTAGGCCTGAAGACAGTGTAATAGTTCTGACTCTGCTGTGTCAGTAAGGGTTAATCAGTGACGATTAGATTATGATGAGAGAGAAGTACGGTTTCCATTGACCTACATACAGGACAAGATGAATTGTAGGACAGAGAGGTTAAGGGAGACCACAAGTGAGAGCTTCTTGATGTGCACAAAAAGAAACCAAAATGGGACTTCCTCTGAACCTGGGGCCTTGTTTCAATGGAAATTACAGTGGGTACAAATAGAAATGACGGTTGAACCAAGGAAATGTGCACAATTGTCTCCGCATCCGCTGTAAAAAAAAAAGTAAACATTTCCTTCCATTATAGAATTAAACTGAAACCTGTTAGTATATTTCCAAATATTGAAAAGGTGGAAATAGAAAAAACAGCTGAACTTCACTTAATTTATCAATTATTTAATCTAACTGTCATGTTTGTTTGATTAAGGATTCCATGACTATCCATGTTACTTATAATTATTATGATAATGAACAATATTTAATATTAAAATAGACTAGAATGTTCTTTTGTAACATTTATTTTAAGTCAGACTTGCGGCATGACTCTATGGGTGTCGGTCGGTCCACCACTGAAATATCTCAGTAATTATTGAATGGGTTGCCAGGATATTGTGTACAAACATTCATGGCCTGACTTTTCCTCTAGCGCCAACATTAGTGGTTTTTATTGGATGAACTGCCATGAAATTTGGCATAGGTGCCTGCTAACATTAGCATTTAGCTCAAAGCATTTCTTTATACAGCCTCACAGAGCCTCTAACTTGTCTGTAGACTCTTGGTCCCGTAAATGTCTAAGATAGTTTGGTGGCATTGTGTGGCCTATTTTCAAGAGAGTTTGTTTGTTCTTATACTTCACTTAAACATAGCAGCGATTGTCTCACTCATTGAGTGCATAATGCTTGCATGAATACGCAGACAAGTTACGGTTGTAGACTCACTTCACGTTTCATTTATATTGTTTTATTACAAATTAAGAGAATCATGTCCGTCTCCAGGAGCAGTCCCAGCATTGAAGACCAATGATACTTTGCATTACCATCATCAGCTCTAAGCTGACTGTTGTGTGTGTTGCACCTTGGTCAAAATGTCAGATTAACAGGCTCTGGTGGCCTGCCAAAACTCTCAGATTCTCAGCAAACTGAACAAATGTCAATTCTGCACTTTAGACCAGACTGGGCTTTACATAGCAACAGCCAGGGCCAGCATATTCCCTGCCCATTTTGCTGTAGCTGTATAGTCTCCTATGGACTGTAATAAAACTAGACAGCTCTTTCTGTGAATAGATGGACCAGCGGTACAATGTTGCATCAATTTACATTGTTATATGAAGTTGCAATAAATATATATAACTGTTTCACACAACGAAGCAGCTCTCTTTGTCCATCGAAGTTACTCACTCAAGGCAGCAGAAGCCTAGATACAACAATCAGTACAATTAATACCGCAGAAAAGGTTTCCAAAGAATGAAAAAAATAAGAAAGAAATATGCTTTGGTGGGAGTCGGGTGGGTGTGCTTTTAAGCAATTTGTTTGGAAAAGAGTAGGAGGGGACTGAACATGACAGTAAGTACTGAAGTGGTGTTTGTTTGTTTGTATATTATATTATAAAAAATGCAAATGTACATACTGTATGTGCAAGTCATAAGCTTTTGTGGTCATGACCTAAGTAGGGCTGAGACTAATTTTAACCCTGATACATAGCTTTAGAAACTTTGTAAATGAATCACATCCAGCTCTGCGGGTCTCTTTGTGGGGGAGATTCCAAGGCCCACACGTTGAACATACTAAGAATATGTGTCATATTTACAGTCAGACATGTGAAAACATTTGGCTAACAAAGTTCATTCATCCAAATTCAATTTCACACTTTAAAAGTCAGTGTTGTCAGTGTCCTGCTACCTCTGCCTGCTCACATGTGGTCCACACTATGTTGGCATGATTTCAGTCCGGAGCAGAGGTCGGTGGCAGTGACGTGTTTCTGCTCAAAGACGATGCTGAGCTTAGCAGAGGTTGCATGGCTTGTATTCAAGTTGCAGTGCTCAGTTTAAACTCATAAATGCTTATGAGAGATAAAATATGTTTGTGTAAAACCAACTAAGAAACACTTACAGATGCTTGACATGGTCTCATCATGCTACAAGTTGTGCAAGACAAGAGTAGGCCTGCAGACGTGCAGAATGACACACTGACAGACTTAAAACTGTTTGGTCAATATTGTACCAAGCACAAAAGAGATTGAAAAGTGCTGATCTGTCACTACACATGGTTTTGGGGATACTGTTATTTGCCCAAATTACATGATAAACACATATTTCAATCCCTCTTTAACTGAATATTTCACTTTTAATGTATGTATGTAATGCGGGTTTATTTTTTTCATGTCAGTAAATTCACTTTAAAGGTAAACGCTCTTGTCGTTCGAACTTCATGTCCACAGTTTGTAACACAGAATTTCTTTTATAGATGTGTTGTCTCTAAGCCCAAGGTGGTATCACAGTAAGTGATGTCACTCACAAAGCTTCTCTAGAACTACACAGGATTCTATATAAATGTTTTCACAGGATGATAACGTCACATAACTAATAAACTGACCTTTATTTGATAAATTGCTGGAGCTCACCAGACGGGGAGCATCAATTAAAAGATGCTATTGCTTGTATTTCTTGAAATTTAGTCCATTGTCTACTATGCACATTGACTTATCATCTTTATTGCTATTATTATTATTATTTAGCCTCCACTGCCAACACCACTCACAATAATGTAGTTCTGTACATCTACACTATTTGCACATTGCACATATTATTTATAATATCAACATTCCTTATTCAAAACTGTGTAACTGTAAAGCACTTTGTAACTGTTTAGAAGTGTTGAAAATATAATATAAATTGTGTTATAGATGTTTATTGTCTTTACAGATAAAGAATAGAAAGAGATACATTATTAGTAACACTTAAGCTACCCTTTTTATAAGCAAAAACACTTTCTCTGTGTTATGAAACAATTATGAAACCCATTCTCATTCCTAGGAGAGAGATGTATTTTCCACAGACTCTGTGATTAAAGCAACTTTGCTGTGGAGGACACATATTGTTTCATAACTGAGCAGCGCATTCAGGGTGTATCAACAAGTTTGGTAATGTGATTACTTCATGATCGACATGATGCTGCCAGCAACAGTCCTGCCGTTAAAATCAAGGGGGGTTTTAACACACTGCACTGAGTAAACAGGCAACAGAATAAAATTCAGATAAAATGTGTGTGTTGTATATACTACAGTAGAGAGTGTGTTACCCTGTAGCTTTGTAGTTTTCACAACAGTGTTTTGCAACAGTCAACCCAGAATGAGTAAGTAAGTATCCTGAAGTCTGAAAACATTTATCAGGAAAAGCACAGGTGTGATTAATAAAATGACTAATGGCTAGGTCCTGGGAATGTTCATGCTGGTTCACATAAACACAAAGTCAAGTGGCCATTTCAATTGATGGAAGCATGACTGAAAATTAACAAAAATGCAGGATGTACAAGACTGAAGAAGAGAAAATTACTTTACTTCAAGACAAGGCTGCTATAAGACGTGTTTCGGATTAAATTAGCATGGCATGAGAGGCCAGCTGGTCTAAACCAAGAGTGAAGGCACCAGTGTGAGGAAGGTAAGGGGGTCCAGGGGGACACTTTTTCCTGGTTGATAGGTGAAGGTGATACCAGAGCAGGGGATCAGATGGTGAAGGTGTCGGTGCAGACGTAATCTTTGTAAGAGGTTTAATTATGTTCCAGGCAGCAGGGTTACAGGTGACAGTTGGAGGATGAATCATGGGATGGATAGACACAGAAACTTCCTGGTCTTAAGATGCGTAGGAAACATGGAGTGGGTTGAGGTATGGATGGGGTAGGACCTGTTGTTCCTTTAAAGCCTCTTTAAAATGCTTAGGTACTGGTATCATGTAGATGCTTGTCTGTAGAGTAAAAATAATCTCAATAATTTTTACAAATGTGTATTACATAATCTACAAATAAAAAACAAGATTTGCAAATGTGTACAATGATTTGTGTGTAATTTTGGGCACTCACAAATGCCTGTTCCATAAAAGCGTATTACATATGCACACACACCACAACCTGAAAAAAGTATTTATATTTTACGTACAGATTTTTCACTTCAACAGATCTGATCCTTTACACTTTCAAAAAGCCTCATGTCTATACAAATCGCCATTAGGCTTTTTGAAAGTGTAAACGATCAGTTTACTCATAATTTGTTTCAAAACAAAATTAGTGCTGTGACAGAGTTTCTACCTGTATGAGATCATTATATTTAATGCTTTCTATGACATTTTTATGACATTTCATGTTTTACAAGCAATCGTCCTTTTCTTATTCTAAATAGCATTATAAGTTAAATATATAGATCAGTGCTAAATATTTTGTCCAGTGCAGAGGTCAGTTTTAGGTAGGAATGTGGTTGATTATTAAAAGCATTATTCAAGGAACCATTAGTTTGAGTTTCCTTTGGTTTAGACAGCAAGCAGCTACTGGAATAAATCTATCCACAGGAAGTGGGACGAATACAAGGATATATCTTGATATTCTCTCTACAGATCAGTTTGCCAGGTATAATAATATGTGCCTTTGGCACATAAAGGGTACATAAACCTAGTGTTTCTGTGGTGGTGACAAAATGTTTAAAAACATACAGATTATCACTTTGAGTTAAACTAAAGCTCAAAGTATGTTGCATGTTGAGAATGCGTCCAGCTACATATAACAATATATGAGTTTGGTTCTTCTCACGTGACAGCGACACAGGCTCGGGATTGGACAGAAACGAGACGCAGTCCTCTGTCCGCTGTGCAGCTGATTGGGCTTCATGGATCAGCACCTGTGCAGCGGTGGACCAGCTCCGAGTGGGAGCGTGGCGGTCGTGTCACGGACCTGTTGTGAGGAGCGTTACCGTAAAGAGGAGGACGCGGCCCAGACCGGGAGAAACGGGGAGAGACGGAGTGGCAGAGACACAGAGTTGAGGAAGTGAAAAGCCTCAAAGGAAGACTGTCTCTTCAGGTGTCTGCATGGCCACCAGCTCCGGATACTGGCGGGGATGAACAGGAACCCCCCTCTCTCCTCTGTGCATCACAGACCACCGGCTTTCTGTAAACACTGCAGGCGCCCCCTGCTGGAGGAACTGGACAACAACCTCTGAGCCACACCACCATTGGCTCTAAAAATGTGTTGAAGACTGTCAGGCTATATCATCATTTTATTAGGGGGGATTAAATAAATTGAGCTAATAAATAAAATAAGGACTTATAATGGCACTTAGGTGCCATTTCTTGGATAGACACAGATACACAGTGACTTCCTTCCACAGTTCACAGCCTTAGATCCTCAGACCAGAAGGGCCCTTCTAATCCTTAACCTCTTCACTTCTTAAAACACATTTTTATAGACTTGCTTTCATGTGATGATGATGATTTATATTGTCCTTATATGCTTTTTATGAGTTTTAAGCTAACAACGTTAGCTTGTTGTATATGTAGAGAAAATGTGACAATTTTGTCAATGAACCTCATGATGCATGCAGGTCAGGTGATCTTCAGAAGCTCAATGAGGCCATCTACTGGGGAGGTGAGGCATGACAGAACACAGTGAGTGAAGCAGAACACCAATGGCATTTATACTGGTCTTTTTAGCTTGTTGCCACCAAGTACCCTAAAATAAACAGATATATGCTGTGCAGGTGATCAGTTCCAGTGGAAGATATTAGGTGTTAAAAAGTGTTTCCAAAATGCTAACATAACTGTAAAGATTGTGTCACACTATTATAAATAAAGGTTTTCTCAGAATTTCATTTTACCCACTCCATGCAGTCATTGGACAGATGAGTGAAGGTGAGAAAGTAAGCAGGATTAGATCTTCATTCTTCATAACACAGCTATTTCTGTCACTTTTAATACAGTATTATGAATGCCTTCCTGGAGGCCATTTTTGCATCTCTCTTCGCTCTCTGACGAGTGTGGTCATTTGCTATAAACTAAAAAAAACCCAAATATAATGAAAAATCAAAGAGGAGTTTGTCATTGAAAACACTTCTGTCAAATCACAAAAGCAGGGGATTGTTGTAATTTGTCACTATTCTTTACAAAACCAACATTCCATAGTGTTGTGCCTCATCCACATGGGGTTATAATGAATGCACAAGGGTGGATGTTATTTTGAGATTTAAACAGGCTACCCCAAACCTTTTAAAACGTGCAATGTCTTGACATCCGAACATTAAACTTTAATTTTAAATGGATTTGAATGCATTGGAGAACATTTTGCGGAAAAAGAAACTTAAAAACCAGATTGGTCGTCTCTCTGACATACCTTTGAATTCGGACCAAGAATTCGGACCAAGAAGCTCTTTAAATATTTGTTGTGTGTCTTTTTAAATTGTTTTTTGAAGGGAATTCCCAGCATATGAGTCAACACTGCAATTTCCCCACTGAGGGACTAATAAAGGAGTTTCTTATGGGTTCTTATTTTAGCTCCATTTATTAGCTGTTCTTGAGCTTTCAATCATATCACATGATCTTTATCTGCAGATAGAGTTATGTTTTAAGCCAACATGGACAAGAAGCTCAGACCAAATGCACATTTTCACATGATAACGAAGATCATGTGATATGATCGAAAGCCCTGGAACAGCTATGAAATGGAGGGGAGATTGCCTTGTGAACTGCTTTTCAATGGTCAATCATTTTCAAAAATCTTCAATTTCTTTAAATTCCATTTTAGTGACGGAAACTGAATCAAAATAATGTTACACAGGTTTTAGAAGCAAACTTTTAGTTTATCAGGAATGTTACAGCTCCACATATTTAGGTTATTTATGAGACTCATGAGAGAAGGAGTTACAAACTGGTTTAAGTCAGTAAAGCACAAAGACATCGCTTCCTTTTCCCGTAAGTGCAGGTGCAAAATATGTTGCTGAACTTCAAAACTTCAAAAAGGAGGTCCTCACCTGGTTCAACTTCAGATTCCCAGAACTATTCGCCTGCTAGCAAAATCAAAACAGGTCTGCTAGTGTTGTCTGCTAGCTGTTGGAGGCTGTTAAGTAGGAATGTGTGTGTGTGTGTGTGTGTGTGTGCGCTGAGGGAGGATGATATATGTACGTGTCACAGTGTCAGTTCATCCTTTGCTCAGGACTCAAGATGGTTTCAGGAGATCACCACTTCAGGTTTGAAAATCTGTATCTGCAGGTTTTAACTCTGGGGGTCGAACACCCTTTTAATCAACTTTAATAGCATCTTAATGTAGCTACGGGCACTGATTATTTCAGTGTTGATGATTTTATTATTATTTACACTGACTTTGGGTCATGTAGAGACTGAAATGTCAGACTGATTTCATGTCTAAAGAAAAGTAAAGCTGTTGATAAGTATATGATGATGATGTGTAATGAATAGGTTTGTGATTCCAGAGTTGTCTCTGGACACCTTCACGCACCAGAATGTGTTTCTTCTCTCCTCCATCTGTCCCTGCAGTATCCAGCTGCGCTATGATTATATTTGCTCTGCAAGCATTGGTCGCACTCTTGGCGATACACATGAGCTGGACCTGTATGATGGAGAGGTCACTTTTCAGGTCAGACATTTCATTGATACTAAAATATATACTTTTGTTTTCAAAATCTTTTGTTGTGTAATTGAAACATTCTGATAATGCAATGTCATTCATTTCTCTAATCATTGAATCCATCTATATGTAATATTTATTGACATTTGTAGATATTTAATAGATGTTTTTGAAAAATGTAAATATTATATACATATTTTTTTATACATGTCCAGGTAGTAGTAGCATTTATCTTTTATATAAATAATGGACTGTAATTTTGTTTACACTATACTCATCTATCATTATGTATGAAGTACATAATTTGTTCACTCATGGAGGAATAACCACATATAACAACAACGTTAATGTGATCTCACTGTAACATTTCAGGTCTCTGGTAAAACACCAGTCCAACTACAACTATCAGCTGATATGTTTGACCTCCAGAGGGCGCTCCCTTTAACATCTACCCGATCCACAAGGACGCAGAGCTCAGAATGCTGAGTGGCCACTTCACTAGCAGTGAGATTACTTCACTGGGGATCAAGGCAACAGCACCGACATTAGCACATACTGAATGCCTGAGAAAGTGATAATAATAATTTAGTAGGGAATAATGATCATTAAGTTGAGAATCAACATATACTGTATGTTTGCATTTAGAAATGATCCAGTCTTTTTGATTAGTGAACATGTAATAACATCTGTGCACTGGGTAACATTATACCACCTTTTGTATCAATATCTGTGGAATAAATAGTGTCTATGAAACAATGACTGTTTACGAGAAGCTCAGTTTTTGACCGTGTGTGGGGCAGTTAAACACACAGGATCTACTAGACATGTTTATAGCAAATACCTTTTCATGTATCAAATGAAGGGGTTTTATTTAAAAGCATTTTGCACATCTGCAGCATTGAAGGAAACAAAGCAGTCATTTTTAACACTTAATCAAACATCAAGTCACATCTATCACATATATGTATTATGAGGAAAGCTAACGGTAAGGATAACAAAAGATTACAAAGTGTAATGTTTAATCCACAAACACTTGTTGAAAGCAGAAGTATCTCCCTCTCTCTTATGTCTGCCTGCTAAAAATATGGCATGCAACATATTCCATCATGATCATATTCAGAGTTTATTCAGAGATCAGAGTTTATACACACTTTAATTTGACAGAAGTCTGGTCCTGGTCTGCAGTCAGATCTCCACCAGACAGGATCCTCAGAGAAAGCTCGAACAATGGTTCCTTCAAACAGCAACTAATGCGATTATTGTCCCTCCTCTGTGGTTTTCCAGTCACGGTAGCTCAGGTAACTACTTCCTGCATAGCACAGCGTGGTGAGAAATGCAAAGAACTGAAAAGCGTGAAAGGTGGGGGAAAATATGAGAGATGCACAGGGAAACAATGAGAAGGAGTAATGGTAAATTTGAATATCTTAAAACCATAATTTGCTTATTATCCACTCACTCCAAGTCAAAGCACTGGCGAAATGTGTGTCCATGTAACACACAGCTAATGCATTCACAGTACTCTAAAACAACTGACGTGGCTGGTAATTGTGTTCAAAACCCTTTAGTCAGAAATAACCAAATGAACCCTGAAAGTACAGTAGTGCATTGTTTTTACATGTGGTACACAGCTGCTTCTTCTTACAATAAAAGAGTGGGGACGAGGACATTCACCTCATAATGTCAACATGTAATGATGTATTACTTTAAATCTCAGTGGCGAAAACACGTGAAGTTATTCAGACTGTCACTGGCATCTTGGGTACAATGTGTAAAACTTGCTGTACTTCTTCATTACTTTATTCTTTACTTTGACTTGCAAAATTATCTTTTAAATTGACAAACATCATATGTGTAATTCATGGCACATTTGAAACGGGATCAAAAACTTCTCTTTCTCTCCTAATTAACTACCGTACATATTTTTTACGGAATGACAGGGCCTCTCTATTACAAGACGCTAACCTGTTGCATTATGGGAGATGTATGACCCAGTGTTTTTGATACATCCATACTAAAGATTAAAGTTTGCATATCTTAGCCTCTGCTGCTTTGATGTTTACCTGTTTTTTACACAATGTCTGTTATGAGTCTCTCAACTTGATGGAAGTGCAATACTAACTCACTGAAGTCTGCTGAGCATCAGCTTTGAAACCCACTATTGTCATGCCCGTGTCTGGGAGGCTTGGGGGGGTTCAGTGTCTTTTGTATATTCTTGTGTGTTCCCATGTCACGTCCCTGTCTGTGTACTTGTGTTTTCATGTTTTCTTCCTTGTGTGGTTCCGAGGTCCTGTGTTTCATGTTT
>JAVQJF010083785.1:0-33119 GCA_036023855.1 Gadopsis marmoratus | reverse complement strand
CCACATTTATTGTCTCATTCTTTTATTTATTTCTCTTTATAATTCCACATTTACTGTCGTATTCTTTTATTTATTTCTCTTTATATTTCCACATTTATTGTGATATTCTTTTATTCTTTCATTTACATATTTATTCTTTATTGTGGCACTCCTATCATTCCATACTGCCATGTGCCAAGTGCTGTATAAATGCACGCTTTCTGATAGAATTTCAACACAGACTCCTTTTCATTGCTAATCATTTACTCAATTCAAATGATCATATTATTGTTAGAAGAATCTCCACTTCACCCATTAACTCAAGAGGACATCATTTTTCAGTTAAGCAATCCAAAGAGGAGGGAGCTTAAAGCTTTAAAAGAGATCAAGGAACATCCACAGCACTTCACAGAGCTGCTGTCCCACATTGACATTGTAATACTTGGTAGTAAAAAATAATCCCTGGCAGGCTGTTTCACTGAGGTACATCTATCTTTATCGTGGCCAAGATGCTTATGGATGAGCGGATTGTAACTCTGTTTAAAAGGAATGCCCATCACACACTGACCTACTGGAGCGTATTCTTCAGCTATGGACTCTGCATTGCTTTCCTTGGACCTACAATTTTGGACTTGCAATGTCAAACAAACTCAACACTTAGTCAGATTGCCTGGGTATTCTTTTCCCAGCAGTTCTGTATGATGATTGGCTGCTCTGTTGGTGGTGTTTTCAAGAGGACGTAAGTGTTCTCCTCCAGACTCTGCTGCGCAGGTGTTTGGTGTGCATGAATAATCTGAAAACGATTATTCCTCATTATAACTGTATTTGTCTCTTTTCTTTCTTAAAGGTTGTTCAGTGCTCTAGCTGCCTTATTTGTCTGTACTCTCATCATCTCCGTAATATTTGCCATCATCCCTCTGTGCCATAATGTTCTCCTGCTTGCCATCGCCATGGCTGTGTCAGGGTTGGCGATGGGCATTACTGAGACCATCTCCAACATTCAGCTGGTGGCCATCTATCAGAGGGACTCAGCTGTTTTCTTACAGGTGAAAATGCCTTTAGTACCTGTACCTTACATGTGGAAATAATGGCATGATAGCATTTATATTCAATGAATAAATAATAGCAGATTCAGCCATAATATAAAGTATAATTTAGAGAGCATTGAAGAGTTTTGACTTGTCTTTCCCCACAATAGGGCAAGTTAGCAAGATTTTTCCACACACTGTGTTATGTGGATGTATTTTGTCAAGTTATTTGCTAATTATATAATAAAAATAAGCACAGTGAATCATGTCTCTGGCCTTTGTCTTCCACATTTTTACAGGCTCTTCATTTCTTCATTGGGTTTGGAGCCCTGGTGAGTCCACTGATTGCAGGTCCTTTCCTCTCAGAGACGGGCTGCGGCAATCACACAGGGAACGGTACTGAGATCATGAATCATTTCAGGAACATGCTGAGAAACAGTCCGATTTCAGAGCACAACATAACTCAGAGCCACATGCCCCATGAGGGAGGGGAAGAGGAGTCCAGTGTGCACTATGCCTTCTGGATCATGGCGCTCATCAACGTAAGACATTGATGTACAGTAGTAGATGTCCAGGAGAGGAGTTCTTCTTAATCAGATATTTCAGTTAATTGTTAAAAATGACAAAAGTTAAAAAGCCAAATATTATTTGTGCACCCTCAGCTGCCTGTGCCCATTGCAGTCCTTTTCCTGATGCATAAGGAGCAGCTGATCCCATGCTTCCCCAGCAGCACTCCTCCTCTTCTGGACAAAGATGAATTAGCAATGGAGAACCAGCAGGAAGCCAACGGCCCAGACGTAGAGCAGAAGGAACATGAGGCTGGAGGTAAAGATGTGGAAGAAATGATTATTATACAGGACCCCTATTTTAAGATGAATAACGTATGCTTTCCTCTGTGGATGTTCACTCGGTTTAGATGAAAATAAAAATCACAATAAATTCCATTTTGTGTGCTACAATCAGTCATTTGTAACTTTCGCTCTGTCACAGGTCATGAGGATTTCTTTCGCTGCTGTCAGAATGATAACCTACTTGGGCTGCCAGTATCCTTCTTTATGATTCATATCCTCGGTGGGATGGTGATCTTTATGGTCGATGGTATTATGGTGAGTGAGGGTGCAGATAAATAATATGATGTGCATTTCACGTGCTATGTTCCACATAAAGGTTTATGCATACAAAATCTGCTTCACATAAAACACAGAAAGTAGAGCACGTGAAGAAATCCTCCTTTTCCTTTCAGGGTGTATACGCCGGCTATGTGTACGCCTACGGTGTGGCACCACCTATGTCTCTCCCTAATAAGACAGCAGGTTACCTGGCCAGCGTCTTTTGGGCAGCAATCACAGCTGGACGTCTGTTGTCCATTCCTCTCTCGTACCGTTTCCAGCCTGTGAGGCTACTCATTTTCAACCTGGTGAGGCCGCTCAAACATTGAGAGTGCCATAATATTATAGAGGAGACATACACAATGAAACAATCAAACACTAAATTGATAATACTCTCTTTTCTATGTTTTTACAGGCTGGTGCTACTGTTACTGTGTTGATGCTGCTTATTTTCTACACCAGCAGCATCTTTCTGTTTGTCGGGACCTGTTTATGTGGGCTTTTCCTCAGCAGCATATTCCCCTGTATGCTAGCCTATACTGAAGACATCCTTGATTATCAGGGTATAATTAAATGTTCATAGCACCATAAAAATAACACAGTGATGAATCCATGCAAAGAGAGGACGTAATCCATACATTTCTTTTTGCAGGATGTGCAACATCAGTTCTGGTGACATGTGCAGGGATGGGAGAGATGGTAATGCAGGTTCTGATTGGCTCAGTAAGTCTGATGAGTATTGTACAAAACGTGTATGAGCAGAACTAGAGATATAGGCTTATACACTAATTGCAAAAACAAGCCAGTGGAGATTTAGATTCACGTTCAGTAGTTTAATGTTGCTACTGTATCTCATCCCCAGATTATGCAGACTGAAGGCAGCTACAGCTTCCTGCTGTGTGGACTGATAATTGCCTGCATTGGTTTTATCCTCTTCATTGGTTTCCTGCTGTTCCATCGAATGCACAGAAATTACCTCACAGGTACCATATTAGCCAGCCCCTTCTTAAAACTAGCTCCTGAAGGTTTGTTTGCATTCATTTCATACTCCTCATCCCCCACCACAACTCCCTCTGCATCCCAACAGGAACGACGAAAAAGTCGGGCATGGTGGAGGAACCAGCTACAGAGCAGAGTGGATCTGCCAAACCAGAACAGAAAGAGGACAAAGAGAGCAGCTGAGAGGGGCAGCAGCTGTGTTTTGTCCTTTACTGGCCAACGTAGGGGAAGTATTACAATCTATGATCATCTTTTATTGTGCTGGAAATGACATGGTATTTGCAACGTAAATACTGTTACTGTTAGAGGTTATAGCTCAAACTCTTAGATCTTTTGTCTGTTTTGTAAATCATGGACAGTGGATTGGTGTTCTGTTTTGTATTGCATCAGGGTTTGAAATTTACAATACAAGGATTATGATGACGATTACCTGCAGAATACTTGACACGTTGTTCTGTTTTAATTGTATCCTATTTGTCATTTTAATAGTAATCTTTTGTTTTCATATATTTTGTCATGTGTTTTTGCACATATTTTTGCCTATGTACATGGAAATATACATAATATATAATATGTGTGTATAAAATTATACTGATACGGTGAACATTGTGTAGTTGATTGATACAGAGACAAATCTGACACCGCATTTTATAATCGACAACAAAGAAAAGGATGTGGATACATACAACACACCGGCAACAATTCAAATGTTTATTTTCTTTGCTTTAAAAATTAACTACTCAAGAGGACAGCCTCAGGTTTTACATTGTTAAACATCGAATGTTGAAGGAAGAACTTTGTACTCAAAGAGGTTGGCAGCTGAGAACTAAGAACAAATGTAAAACAGAGTCATCCAGCTTTTGAACAGTTAAGCGGTCAATCTGTAACTTCAGCTTTAGGACCAGTTGCAACAAGAGCAGGAGCTATCGAAGACCAGACCAGAAGCACAGTTCTGAAAGTAGGTCTTGCCACTGCTGCAGTTGTAGAATTGGTTCTTGTTTGTTGGGTTAGGGTACATGCCATTGGCCTTTCCAGCACAGAAGCCACTGTTCATGCCGCTGGTGCCCGAGCCTCCACTGGAGCCGCCACTGGAGCCTCCACTGGAGCTTCCTCCAGAGCTGCCTCCAGAGCTGCCTCCAGAGCTTCCTCCAGAGCTGCCTCCAGAGCTGCCTCCGGGAGTCGTGCTCACTCCTGCGATTGGGGGAAGTCGAGTGGCAGGCGGGGCACAGGCTGAAAACCATTCACAAATTAATAATTTAATAAAATATTTTTTCGGAGAACGCTGTGGATTTCACATTGACCATCAATGATAAAATTAAAAGTCTTACATGCTTGTTCCAGATTAAGACCCTTTTTGAGGACATTAATCAGTGGGTATTTTCCCTGGTTACAGAAAGTGCCCATGTAGTCATCCATGTCAATGGTCCACACCATGGCGCCGCCATAATTACTCTTTACCAGCCAGTCAACCTACAGAGAGCCAGAAGGGGTATTGACAAAGGCATTTGTTAAGGTCAAAATAGCAACCTCTGCAGAAGACCTTGACACAGTCTTTGCTGATAAATGCAGCATGGCCCCACATACAGAAACATGGGGATCAAATATTCAAATTCTAATAAATTTGCTTCTGTCACCTTCTGCTGTAGCACAGAGGGGAAACTTTCACATTTCATAATACTTAATATAAGTCTTGACAGGTTATGGAGATTTGGAAACATTTTTAGCTCAGAGGTAATTCACAGCAGCCAACAGATTGGCCTGTCAAATGGTAAAACAAGTGTTCTCTTACCTTGATCTGGAAGCTCTTTATGTTGTCATAGCCCACCCACTGGTTTCCCTTGTAGGCATATGGCACATCCTGGGCCTGGTTCCAAACCTCAGTTGCTCCATCTTTCAAAAAGCCGCAGATCTGTAATTTCGCAAAGCAATGCATAAATGACAGCCTATTAACTCACTGCCTTCTTCATTTGGAGTCTGTAATTCTATGATAAATCAACCTGCTCTGTTATTCAGCATACAGAAGAATATTAACTAACACTGAACCCGCATCAGCATTTAAACTTGGAACACATACCTCAAAGTAAGCAAGTTCTCCAGCCTCTTGTGTGTACTTTCCTGGAGTTCCAGCACCAGCAATAGGTGCTCCAACACCATGGTTAGCAGGGTTGCTAAGAGTGAATGTGTTGCCATATGTAGGGAAACCAACAATCAGCTTCTCAGCTGGGGCTCCCTGGCTCTTCCAATAGCTCATGGTATAGTCCTGGAACAAAGGAATTATATTATACATGGCTCTGAAACTAGATAGCCTTTGTGAATGCTTTAATGTAGTTGCAGGTAAAGCTTGCAGATGTAAACTTACAGAGAAATTGTGGGTCTATCCTATAGATAAGTCCAATTTTGGTCCATTTAAACTCTGTTCAGGTGGGTGTTCACGTACTCACCACATTGAAATAGATGTAGCCACCCTGGTCCTCGGGGCCTCTGAAGAGGGGACTGCACTCACCAGTCATGGGGTCCCAAGAGCCGTGGAAGTCATATGTCATGACGTTAATCATATCCAGGGCCCTGAGTGTGGAAAACAAGAAGGGGAGAGGTTACCACGCCAACATTAACAAGCTTACATTGATCATTTTGAGCAATGGGGTGAGATTCAGAGATGTTCCATTCAAATGTTGCTGTGGATGAGATAGGAGACACCACAAATACTGCTTCAAATGCTTACTGGCCAAGCTTGGGAACCTGATAAGCAGAATCAATGTTGCTCTTTCCAGCCGCCACAGCAGCAGACATCAGAAGACGAGCCTTGTTGCTCTGCTTGGCCTCATTCTCAAATGCAGCTCTCATCTCCTGTTGAATGTCAACACATATGAAATATTTAGTGTTAACCGAACTCCGGGATTCATAATCCATGATTTTGAACATGGTCAGGTTGTGAGCTGTTTTGCTTTTATGTATCTTTTGCTCAGCAAGGCACAGTGACCAAAAGAAATTTGGGGAGAAAGCTTGAACTTATTTGCTATCAGGTAAGAAATCATTTAAACTGTAGAGAAAAAATCAACTGGAAACTGAGTAGAAAACCAGACATAGCAAACAAACCTCCAAGAAAACAGAGTAGTACTGCTTATCCTGAGGAGCGCCTCCTCTGTTGGCTGGATATTCCCAGTCGATATCAAGCCCATCAAACTCATACTTCCTCAGGAATGTAATGACTGAGCTGATGAAGGTCTGGCGGTTAGCAGAGCTCAACACCATTTGGGAAAACCTAGTGTGGGAACACAAATAAATGTATTAAAGCAGAAGATCTCCACTGTTTAGAGTGCCAAGTCTGCAGATATCTATAGATGATCTCACCCTGCAGAGCCAAAGTTCCACCCACCAACAGACAGAAGGGTCTTCAGGTTGCCGTTCCTGCCAAGGAATCAGACATTTTATGTAGTGACCACTAAAACACTTTCCTAATTGTGCTCTATAAATGAAACTTTATTGTTCTTCATATGGGTTATTTCCTGCAAAATTGCAACAGGCATTTTTCAGTCACTCACTGGTTCTTCAGGGCATTGAACTGACTGTAAAGCTCCACATCATTCCACTCATAGGTGGCCAGTTGGTTGTTCTTTATGGTGGCGAAGGCATACAGAAGGTGGGTACACAGGCATGGGTCGATGTCATTGGGCATATAAATCGTTGGAGGTGGTCTGTACTGTGCCCAGTTTGTGAAGTAGCATGACAGTATAAAGGATGAGCCTATGATTCAAAAGAAGAATCTATTATTTATGGACTAAACACAGGCAATGCAATTTGTGACCATGAAAAGAAATATAAACATGCACACTGTATGCCATATCCATAGATTGCTTACCAAGCTGCACGTGCAGCAGCAGGGCCAGAGCTGTAAAATGAAAAGTCACATGGTTATCTTTGAGCAAAAAGAGATTTACTGGAAAGAGTGCTCAAAATGGCCCTCTAAAATGTATGCAATATGCTGTATAAACACATCATGGAAATACAAATTAACAGGAGCTGCACATAGAAGAGAAAAATGCTTCACAATACAGCAGCACTGACTTACCCGTCACAAACAGTACTTTGCCCATGACTACCTTCTCAAGCAGGTCATCTATCAGGCACACTCACTTTTATACACACCCAGTTTGCTCAAACTTAAAAAAAACAGGACATCTGCCAAACAGGTGTTCATTTGCAAAAGATTGTGTCGGAGGAGATAATCAAATGTGCTCACTTAAGGAGTAATAAGCGATTACTTATCACACTTCCAGACATATTCTCCACAGGCCCACTTTCTCCTTGTGTGAAGGACTCATTTATCCAAACCAAGCATAATCCGAAGCAAACACAGTGCAGACAATATGCCTCTGGCTTGTTAGAAAAGTTACACAAAACACCAAAAGAACACTAAAGAATGTGTCGCAATTGTCTGTTAGGGTGTTAGGGATGTAGATATATTATACCAGTTATGCCTGACCTGCCAAAATTGTAATAAACATTCTTAGCTCTCAACAGAAAGAGCACAATTTAAATGTTTAAATCCTATATACTGTATAAAGTAACATATATATGCATGGAAACAGAAAAACAAGAGGACAGACATGTTTATTTGTGATTTGACACAAGTGCACAAACCCATGATTTCTTATCAAATATGCCTTTCATGTCATGCAACAAATCTACTGCCTCTGTTCAGCGGTTACATAAAACATTAGAAGTCAACTCACATAAACAACGCGCAGAATTGCCTTTGATAAACTACTTAGACTGCTGATATGTGATGATAAATATGTTTGACAACTCTAATCATGCTGAAATGAGGGGATCGTGATATGTCATGAAGACTGATTTGCATTGAAATCAAAAGCATTCACATGGTAAACGGAAAACTTATCTAATCATTTAGCTTCCATTATAATGCAGGCTACTTTATCTTTAACAGTTTGTGTAATATTTGAAGAAAGATACGTTGGTGTCAGTGGAAAATACCTTGGCTGAGCCAAAGCCTAGAAGCAAAAGTAATGCCATTTGCTTTTCCAAAACAAACCTTCAAATTTGCTTTTCATGGCATGTCTCGGAAATTTTAAAAAGATGTCAAGCCAATGACAAGGGGACTGAAAGTGGGCTGTTTCATTTACCCACTGATTTTCTTAGTTAAAAGTGAAAAACAATCTAATTAAAGTTTTCACCAAGGTCATTTCATCATCTAAGGAAAGTTAATTCAGTTCTTGAGATTTCTTTCCCTGAGGTACAAATCAAAGACTAATCTGTCACATATCACGTGTACTTAACATTATACATCTGCTCAGTTAAAATGAAAAGAATGCCAACGCTGCGACCTCATTCAACAGCAGCTGGAATATTCACAATGTTAAAATGAGTTTTATAATAAGTGGTAGAAGCTATTCTGTCTTGTTTCTCTGCCACAAGATTAGATAAAACTATCCTATGCATAGGTTTAACATAAGCCACAGCTATAAAGGAGGTTTTCAGAAACAAATGTGCGCCTGTGGGTGTTGTAACCCTCGTGCTACTTACGTACACATCACCAGTGCATGTGTCACCAACATACTTCTGTTTTTCCTACGTGCGTTGGCCTTAACACATTAGCGTCAATCCAGTTTCCTCCTAAACTCAGAGAATCTACTCATCTATGCTATTACTATAAATTTGTAAAATATGGATAAATATACTGTAAAGTATACGGTTGTGATAGAACTGTGTTATAATCTTACACCACTGCTCTCTGACACAATCAGATCCGATTACACAACTGCAATATTTCTCACTTTGTGCCATTTGTTATTTAAATGATTTTCCTCAACACAATTGCTATGACTACTTTTTGTAAATGCCAATTAGGTTTGGACTGAAACCATTTAATATATTTGTTGGTTGTTCTTATAGACACTATAACAGAGCTATTTGTTACCTGTCAGAGATAAAAAGGAATCAATAGAGATGAAGATGACATAAAGGAACAAAATAAAACATGAACTGTGACATAAGTCAACTCATGCCTGCAGGCCTGAACTGCGCCTCAGAAAACAGAAAAGTCAAATGCTGTGAATGTGATACGCACATGAAAAATCAAAGCCCACGAAAAAGAATTAAAGAGCATAATCGTTTATGGTAATACTTGGCATCAGTTACATCATTATTAAGCCATTAGAAATGTGCAGGGGCGCAAAATGGCAAATAATCAAATTAGATGAACAACAGCCTGAGGAAATACTGGGGAAATGCAATGGATGTGAAGCAATGCTTCTATATGATATAATTTTGTTTCTCCCATAGCAAATTATATCTCCAAACTAGATTTTCAAAACATTTGACACAGTCTGATTAGGCTGTGCTACATATTGCACTTGATAAGATAGATTTCTGTTTAGCAACAGGACGATATAATGCATCGTGATTGTTAAAGAATGTGCAACATTCTTATTCGCTGTCTTCATGTAGTTTTAATTCGCCAAGCTTTTTAAAATACACAAAAGAAAAGTATAGGTCCCAAAGTGACTGATTCTGTACTAAACTTTAGTCTTTAGTGCCACCTGCTGTTTAAGTAAACAAACTGGCCTTCTATACTCCACTCTGCAGTATCTTACACAGAGGGACAAGATACACAGGAGAAGCATTTATGTGCTGTAGGACAAACACATACAAACACAGGCCTACGGAAATAACCATTGCAAACACCAAAATTTCCCATAGGCCACATGATTGCACAACAGGAAAGAAATAAGAGGAAGCATCTAAATGTGAAATACGGTGCTTCTGCTTCACATTTTTCTTTCCATTCCCATCATGAGAACCTCAGGAATCTTCTTCAACGGTAATAGCAGCTGTTTAAAATACTGTGGCTGTGTAATGGCAGAGTATTGGCAGAGGAACGATTAACTTATATCATATGAAATGTTTTTGCATTTTGCAGCTCCGGCTCTCTGTCTCTTCTGGCTAACAAAGTATGCAGTGGACTCAGCTCAGCTGTTGGCTCCAAAGGTGGTAACAGCCGCATACGGAGGTTCTGTGACAGTCTCTTGTCAGTACGAGCATCAGTTCAGAAAACACAGCAAATACTGGTGCAAAGGGCCGATATATGAGCTGTGTACTATAGTGGTGAAAACACCCAAGAACCGAGATAGTGACAGGAGCTCCATTGCAGATGATGAGGAGGCAGGAGTCTTCACTGTAATTATGACTTCTCTCAGAGAAAGCGATGAGGATATGTACTGGTGCGTCATCGCCAAAGCTGGAAGGAACGTCTACACTGCTGTCAGGCTTCTCGTCTCCCACACAGGTAGCTCAAACACATCATCAAATGTAATACAATGCTACTGCAGCTTCTTGAAATTCTTGCTTTGAGAGCAGTGATTTATTACGGACCCAGAAAGACAAACGCTCTTATAACTGACTTCTAACATGTAGGCTAAACTCTAATTAACTTGACTAAAATACTGATATTTACCTTAACATTGTGTATTTTGTTGTTATGTTCTTAATGCCTGTCCTCAATGCATTGTCTTGTTTTAATGTTGTGCGGTGAAGCCAATGACAACTTTCCACCCTATAGAAAAAAAGTTCCTAATTTGAAAGCTCCAGATTCTTATTGCAGTAGGTAGTAGTAGTGAATGTTACTATTAATGTTAGGGCATTCTATGTGTCTGCAATTGAGATGCAGATATTTTTTACTTTTTTTCATGTTACTAATGGGTAAAGTCTTAGACCTTATAATTTCATTCAAAACATTGAATCATTTTAAAATATAATTGAAATGCGCAAACAGTTTAATTTCATGTTCTCATGTAGTGTGATATGGCAGGCCAACATGTCATATTTAATCAAGGAATGTTGGTAGTATATAAACGTAATGTCGAGGGGAAAGCGTTGAAAAGAAAAAAGAAAGAAAGCGTATATATGTTATTTGTTGATTTTTAATGCAAAGTGTTCTTTTCCACAGTGACAACAACACCAGCCGATTCATCACAAGATGAAATAGGGTCGGGATGTGCTGTCATTTCCACATTGTGTAATATGCCATTGAGTGATTAATAAAGCATTACGAACAAGTTCATTTAATTTTATAAAATAAATAACATATGAGCAATTACATTTCCCATACAACAAAAGTAGATCATTCTAAACCATGTTAATTATTTTTGTTGTTTTAACTAGTTGGTGGGCGATTCTACGTTGGATCCTCTTTATTTTAATGTTGTGTTGTTTGGTATCAACACATACCGTTGCGTGGCGGATAAAGACTGCAAGGAAAATATGGCCACACAAACAACTTCAACATCAAAACTCAAACATGTATGATTGAGTTTGGCAAGATTTTGATTCATGGATGAATTATAAAATGTGCAAACTGGGGCTACAAAATCATTCCTCCACTGGACACTCTATCAGTGTATGAATGAAAAATAAACCAAGTGAAAAAGTGGCTTTCAGACTCTTTTATTTTCTTAGTATTTAAATTATTAAACCCTCATTAATTTCAGTGCCAGGGTCTAAGATAACTTTGGGTCCAACTTTTGAATACCCAAGCAGCTTAAAATTAGCACCTCTGGGGAACTGAGGCTTGGCTTTCATTTAATTTATTTGCAGATTATATATGGATGGTCATAGAGGTTGGTATTCTTATTGCATTTAACCACCTGTTTCTAGGGGTCAGTGTTGTACTCCAAAGCTCTGAACGCCATGCAGATTAAAATTCCCTTCATACATAAATGAAGACCCAACTCTTGTGAAGTCCTGCTTTTAAAAGACAAAATATGGACACATAATAAGGTTGAATGGTGGTGATGCGCTGCTCTCTTTTATGTAAATCTAAGGACGGATCTCAAAGGTGGGATACCTACAGGTGAGATGGAGTGTGCTTCTCGCAATTTCTGCAAACTGGTGACCTCCAGTTACAATCAAAGCTAAATTACATTCAAATTCCCCAGAAAATGTTTTATATTATATTCTCCGAAAGAGGCAGTGGTGATTTGTGATGCTTGTCAAGCAGATTTCATTACGCTGCTGATTGTACCTGCAAGATGTTGGACAATGGTGTCTACTGGTCTTTGCTTTCATACAGCAAAACATATTAACAGTTTTTGTGAGGCATGTAATGTTCGGTTGTGCGTCAGAGATGGTACATACAGTATTTAGTCTGTGGCATTGCTGTATTGGATCGCATTATAGTAATATAAATGGGAGTGGAGTTAAACCTTAGAGGCACCTTCTCCCCAGCAGACATTTGGAATAAATGGAAAAGCACAGGTGTTACTAATAACATTAACAATGGTTCAGTTCTACTCAAGTGACTGAGTCAACATACAAACAACAAAACTAGTGTCAACGACAAAAGAGCATTTTAATTATGTACTATTGTTTTCTGGGCTATTGCATTGAATTCCACAGGATTTGATATTTTTCTGTAGGCCTATGTATGAACCTCTTCACCTCAACTGAATACAAACAACAATCAATGTTTGATTCCCAAATCACTTAATTGTCCTTATCTATCTCTGTCATATCTAAACATATCAATCCTCTTGTTGCGACATAGAATAAACCTCCTGCCTGCAGATGTATGTACTGTGGAAGAAGTAGCGCCCCAGGTGAGGATGCAAGGTGTGAAGGAGGAGGAGGAGGAGGTTAGGAGGTTAGGAGGTGATGTCACCACTTCTGCTGCAGGAACCTCTCCCATGAAGTCGCGTCAAGACAGTCACCATTGCAAGAGAAAGCTCGCTTCCAAGTAAAAGCACAAGTGGGAAAGAAATGAAGACCCGTATGAATAAATAATATAAATGTGACACATGTGACACACAGAAGAAGAAAGAAAAAAAAGACCTGAAATTAACAACTATAGATTTAATCTGGACCTCGTTATATCTATATATTGTATAATATGTAGCGTCATGTTGTGCAACGCACGCTGAATGTTTTATTTTGAAGGTGATGTCCGGTGTTATTCTGTGTAGCTTGACAGTTGTAGTGGAAGTCGGGACTCACTGTAGCAAGTTGCTGCTCGCTGGTGCCAACGCCCGGCGAAACATACAGCTAACGAGCGGAGATACGGAGGGACGTTGGTACGTAGCGCAAACATTTTCTGACATCTCTGTGTGCAGCTCGATCACAAATACAAGTTCGGATGTTGGTTTCATGCGTCGTCTGGTTAGCTGGAACTCGGGGTACAGATACCAAGCCAGCGTTGGTCTAAAAGGTAACCTTAGCCGGCCGGATGTTAAGCTACCTAACTAGCTAGCTAGCATTGTCTAGTGCTAGCTTAGCTAGCTAGCTTAGCTACACAAACACATCTTTATTTTCAGTGCCGTTACGCGTGTGTTTAAGTACCTTAGATAGTGTCGAATTGTGTGACGGATCCACTTCCTTATTTACAAATGCTAAAGTTAGCCAGGCAATTACACGAGTAAGCAACTGAGTGACGTTGTCATTAGCTAACGTTAGCCTGCTGGACAGTCTTGGCGATGGGGTGTGACACTTGGATAATACTTCGGTAATGTTATTATAGGGCCCATGTTAACGCAAGCCGTGAAAATGACATGTCTTAATGAGTTTTGACCTCTCCCAGCATCCAGCGTTATTGCCAGCAGAACCAGAAAGCACAGAGATGCAGACTATCAAATGTGTGGTGGTGGGTGATGGAGCGGTGGGGAAAACCTGCCTATTGATTTCATACACCACCAACAAATTCCCCTCTGAATATGTACCAACAGTAAGTGAGTTCGAGATGCATGCTGACAGTCAGTCACGTTTTGGTTAAGAAAGCAAAAAAAATAAAATAAAAAATAACCCCTCTTGAAGGGCCTTTGACACCATTCTTCCTTTGATCACAGGTTTTTGACAACTATGCAGTAACTGTAATGATTGGTGGCGAACCATACACCCTTGGCTTATTTGATACGGCAGGTGAGATTATATTTTACTCTGTGAATTTAATTGCACTCCTAATTGAACTAAGTACAGTTATTAGTTCATTTGTGGTGGTATTTCTCTCTTGTGTAGGTCAGGAGGATTATGACCGGTTACGACCACTAAGTTACCCACAGACGGACGTCTTCCTGGTCTGTTTCTCAGTCGTTTCACCTTCCTCGTTTGAGAATGTTAAAGAAAAGGTCAGTACGATGTGTTTTTCTAAAAGCAGTTGAGTTGCCCACCTGCAAATCTAATAACACCTACTACTCCTTCCAATATTTCGTTCAACATTGTAGATATTTATTGATACATTGTCAAACTACTGAAACTGGCAGAAACTGATTTGTGTAGACGGTATGAAAAGTTTTTAAATATTCAAACTATATATAATGGTACATCTGACGCGGTTGATTTTAAACAAAGTATGAAACGTTGCATTTTTTTGGGGTGCTGGCCAATATTCTCCTCTCCTTCTATCATAAAGACGCTGGAAGACATATTTTAAAGGGAATCGCACAGGAAGTCTCTAATCATAAGTTCTGGTCGTGGTGGTTAGAATTTTTTTTTAAATGTGTTTATTTTTTGTGGACAAATTATATAGCATAAGAGAAAAATGAATGAATCAAAATAACAGTAATAATAATATTCAGTGCATACGAGTACAGGCACATATACATGTACACATTTACAAGTGATAACAAAACAAAAAAATACATATACAGTGTTCTTCCTGTCCTTAATGACTTTGGCACCATGTGTCACCTCCCCTTAATAACCAACACAGTTTGTTAGAACAATTATATTCCGTCATCAGAATTGACATTGCAGTATTTTCATGGATAATATCCTACATGTAGCATATGTGTGTCTGCCTTTTGGTGACGAGCGTTTTGTCTTCTCCTCCAGTGGGTTCCCGAAATAACCCACCACTGTCCCAAGACTCCGTTCCTGTTGGTAGGCACTCAGATCGACCTGCGTGATGACCCCTCCACAGTGGAGAAGCTAGCCAAGAACAAACAGAAGCCAATCACCCCTGAGACAGCGGAAAAGCTTGCGCGTGACCTTAAGGCAGTCAAATATGTTGAGTGCTCAGCCCTAACACAGGTAAGGTCTCCCATTAAATAAGACTTAAAGCTGTTGTGGCAAGCATGTGTTTAAATGTCAGTTTCCTACTAAGGGTGGAATTACTTTTTTGTCTTTTGCTAACAGCATTTGGCTAAAAACTCCATCTAACTCTTGTGTTGTGTGCCTGTCTGTCTCCCTTCTTTTCCTCTTTCTGTAGCGGGGATTGAAGAACGTATTTGATGAGGCTATCTTAGCTGCTTTAGAGCCCCCTGAAACTCAAAGAAAGAGAAAATGCTGTTTGTTCTGATGTCGTCTTGCATCTTGCTTTGCCTCTCGATCGGCTGCTGCTTACTCATTGTAAAGAGATGTTTGTCACTAAAATAACCACAATGCTCTTTTAAACTTTAAAGCTTTGTGCCCATTAACTTTCCCCCTTCTGTTCTTGTGTGCTATCTTTTCAACTTGGCCTAATCACAATTATCCACGCTGCCTGATATGACAAGAGTGCCAATTCAGACAAGAGCCAGTTTTTCCTTCTGTTGTCAGCACCCTGTGGCAACTCTGTAACTACATGACTTGAGTTTGTTTTTGTTAAACTGACATTCTGTTATCTCAGTATTGAGCTTTTCAGCATCAGTTGAACCCTACAAAGTATATATGCTACATTCTGTCTTAGACCGTAATAACATTGTTTTCTACTGCAGCATCAAAATTTTCCATGGGCTTTTGTCTTTGCTCAGACAACTTGATCACGAGGAGAGTCTTGTATAATGTTATTTCGAATAAAGGAAACATTTTGATCGCCCTGCTCCATTTCCACTCAGCCTTCTTTTGCAATTAGTTCCCTAGAGATGTTAATTTGTATTTGGAACATAGCCCTGTTTTGAATATTAATATTTTATTTCCACAGAAAGGATTAAAGAATGTGTTTGATGAGGCAATACTGGCTGCCCTGGAGCCTCCTGAACCTAAGAAAAGACGTAAATGTGTTCTGCTCTAAGTTTCGTCACAGCCCTTCTCCACACCAGTTTCCAAATGTAGGTTAACAGTACTGAAGACGTTTGCTGCATAAGCACATTGCAGCATGATTTGAAGAATCATGAAGCATTTGCTTTCTGACTGACTTAACCTAAATAGATATTTCATTGTGTTGAAATGAAATACATGATTTTAAGACTGAATAACATTTGATGCTGTTTGTGATGATTTGATGCCATTGAAATGGTCTTACATGATGTGAACACTTAAAATATATCAAACTTAAGGTGACATTAAATAGCATGTTAGTTTGACCACATTATGTTTAGAGTTCTTTTTTGTGATATTCCAAAAGAACTGACTACGAAATGGTACTGGTTTTTCGACCGCCCTGTTAAACACAAACAATCTAAAAATAAGTTAGTGAGATGCTCAAATTGTCTTATGTTTTACATCTGTTTTTTTACTTTTCAAGTCCCTTAAAGTTGGATCGTTTACACTGTATTTTCAACCGGTGCACAACTCTGCGTTTGGTTGGCATTGCACCTTTCTGTCATCACCTGTAGAGCATCTAACAATAGAAATCCTGCTAAAAGTCATAGAACTCAAATATTTTGATTTCAAGTGATCATAGGTTTAATAAATGTCACAATTTTATTCATTTTTTTACACAATATCATGTTCAATGTCAACATAGCTGTGGATCCAAGAAGTATTTGCTGTAATGTGACATTTCTGGGCTATGCTCCGTCATAGTTCTAGTTTGCCAAAACAAAACCTGATAAATTGACACCTGTCAGAGTAGATAATCCTCAGAAGCTGATAAAGTGGGAAATGTATGGCGCTTGAGTTTTAAATGCAATTTTAACATTTGAAGTAGTGTTTCACCAATAGCTACTGTTAAGTTATATTACCTGTAAGGAGTTGTGACAATTTCCTCATTGTTTACTTTTTGTGACAGAAGTGAGGTGACGTATATGTCCTGAAAGTTGCAATGGCTGAACTTTGTAGGCTTAGAACCCCAGGCTAATTATTTTGTGAAAGTGAACATACTTGCTGCTCCACTGCAGCAGCATAGTCAGTCTTACAAATTGTGACAGTTCTTACAAAATGCTCTGCGTAGACTTGAGACTGAAGATTTGAGTGAACTAGCACCATTTGCATTTGTCTTTCATGGTGGGCTTGATTTTGATTTGTAAATATAGTGAAAATAACATAACTTATTGCCTGAATACAATGTGTGCAGTACTGATACTGAGATTTAGAGAAGCTGATAGGACACAGAAATCACATGAACCAGGAAAATGAGAATTTTTTCTTCAATTTGACATCAACGTTTTATTGGATCTTGCATCACAAAACAGTATTAATAAACCCAACTTCAAATACTTGATGTCTGACTTCATGCTTGTGTACATTTTCCACATAGGAAGGAGTGAGTAATACAAAGAATTCTAAAACAGATTCTGCAATAGAAGAGTGAGTTTTTCATTAATCTCTTACCCATTACATAGTAAATATACATCGACGCCACAACCCCCACGATACCTTCACATGACACGTCCTTATTACCATTAAGTGAATAACTGAGGACAAAAACAAACATCTGAGCGAGATAGTTAATTCAAATAGCCTGTTCTGCAAAGCTGACTGGGTACTGTATATGGCATCTTATCCTAACAACTTCCATGACCCGTTGGTATACGAAAACATTTAACAAAACGTTTTCAGGCTTCAGTGTACGTTTCCATTAGAAATAAGGAATGTTGAATTTATTTGCCGTTTCGTGAACCTGAAACTGATGGTGATATGGCTGTTTCCAAAGTGACGAACAGAATGGTGTGTTCTCAGGGACCCTAATTGCTCTTTGGTATTGAAACTAATGTCACTGCAACGATGTGTTGGGGAAACACTGGCTAACCTGTGAACCCCGTTTTCAAGATCATCATCCAGATACACTGAAAGGGAATAAATTGAAGTAAAATTGATTATTTTCCTGTTAACTATTTCAAATGTGTCTTACGATTTGCATAAATTAGAATGGCACTTTTTTTGAACACTTTCCATTTAAACTATGTTAGGGCAAGTATGTTACAAAATTTCAATTGTGTTGTGCAGCACTACTTTAACTTATGACCCTCAGAGCAGCAAAGCGTGCCATGCTACTATCAATCTACCTGTATATCTTCTCACGGTGCGACATAGGGAGTGTCTTCAATTTCCGTTTCACAAGAAAACTGATGCACAGTATTTATAGCTTTTTACCATAAGAAACATTCCTTTAACATGGAAAATTAATACAGATTATATGAGGAAAATAAGACTTAGTGCAATTTTAGGCAAAGACAGGAAGCAGACTTCAGATGAAGCCTAAAGGGTTACGAGTCCACTGCTGGGCATATCTCAACGCAGCTGTCAGTAACACGAATTCCATACCAGCCTGCCCAGAACTGCGTGTCCTTGCCTCCGTGGGTAAAACGGATGTATCTCACTCCTCGTCCGTAGTTCTGAAACACATGGGTCATCTGAAAAAGTGTCAGATCAGTAAGTGTCGAGTTGTCCCTGGGCTTTGAACCTCCTCTGAACTTCATCGTATTAAATTATTGCCTCGTGCTTTGTACATACCTGATTCCATTTCTGATCGTTCCACTGCTCAAAGTAAACAGCCTCAGGGGCAAATGTCCGGATAAGTTTCTGCCTTTCATTCAGCAACTGTACACAGATCTCATATTTACTGCCACAATCCCAGCGTGGGGCATACCTAATATAACACAGAAGCACAAGCACGTTCACATAGGCCAGGGGCCAGATTTTCTTTCCAGCATTGCTCATTGGGGGGCCAAATTACACACATTCCTGTATGTTTTCAATATGTTCTGTTTCTTTGCATTTTGATTCACAGCCACATTTGGAAAAAAAAAAAAAAAAGTCAAATGTGAACATTTGTTCTGTGTTGCACTATGAGACTAGTAAGAACGTTTTGAGTGTGAAATCAGCGTCTCAGTACACAGTACAAAAAAAATAAATACTAGATTTCGATGCATTAGATGTTACATGGCCATTTTTTATTGGAATTCACATGAGCCATATGTTCATCTGGATAAGATGTATGAAAATCACTTAGGTTTTAATGTAAACCATTGATTGGGAATACTTCAGCTTCCGTCAGGGGGATAAATATTTATGTTGCAGGGCCAGATTTGGTCCACGGGCTGTCATCATGTTTTAGTGATTTTATTGGACAATATTAAATATGGAACTGGTTAAAGGTTTTAGGTGTCATTTTGATCAATCTTTTTAAAACCATTCTATTCTTGGAGTGCAGTACTCCAGTGTTTTGTTACGTATGCTCACATGTAACGACCGACAGTAAGAAAGGCACACTAATGAATACTGGCACTCCATCGTTTCCTACATTCAACACAACAAAGTAACCGACTGTAAAATCTGGACAGTGTTTGTGCCCGAGTACTTCATGTGTATTCTTCTCACCAGTCGGATATTTTGATGTCTGGCTGGAAGTCATCCATGAACGATGCGTCGTAACCTTCCTTCTCCAAATCAATCAGCTGAGACTTCTTGCACATTCTGTGGAAAACAGAAAGGGATTTAGCTACCGCATAACAGAAATATAATGCACGTTATATAATTGCCATTTTGGTTTTCTGGACCACTGCTGGTGAATACTCACCCATAAGAGGTGACAAAGAGTTTCTGGACGGTCTCATTTGGATGTGGCACCATAGGTCCCTCCACTTTCCACTGATCTCCACCATTCTCCAGTATCTCCCAGTTCTTCATTTCATCTAGAAAACACCAATGAAGGTTGAGGGGGAATATTTTGTAGAGCTAAGCTTGTTCAGAAGGAAAGCAGCGATTGTAACGCACCCAAATATTGAGTAAAATTTGTTTTGTGGCTTCTTACGTTCTGCTCTTGGGTTCTTGAGAAGATTTATTCTCTTCTTGCACAGGAAGTAAAACAGCCTCCAGTCTTTGGGTACTTTGGAAGCATCGCGCAAGCGATATCCTTCTCTTCTGCACCGCTCCCTCCACAAAGATTCAGAGTCGGCGACTTCTTTCCATTCGTGGCACACCAACCGACAAACACAAACCACCTGATCAGCAGGGAGATTCAGGAAGATCTCCTCAATGACCTCCAGAGGAACAGAGAACAACTGAAAGGAACAGATAAGATGCAGGTGAGTTCAAAGTCTGGACAGTCGGTTTAGTTTTCAAGCTCTGGCCTTGGACCAATGTTGCCCCCCCAACTGCTTACATAATGTAAACTAACATAATCAGCATTTTGCCTCAGTGTTACACAAATAAAACAAAAGGTTGTAGAATTAAACATTAAGAAACATAAAGCTTTTAAAAACGTCACACTTCTGAGCTCATGCAGTTGCTCAGTTCTGTATTTTCTTCCTTTCTGTTTCATTATGTTTTTTTAATTACTGTTGGGTTTCCCCTCCCCCCCATCTAAAGTGAAAGTGGACCTGCCCCCCCTTTCCCTTTCCCAATCCCAAAATCACACCGTCCAGCCTCACACAAACCAAAAGGCTGTGACTTTTGAAAAGACACGCGAGCACCTGTCAGCAGCCACTTCGTGTTAAAAAGCGCTCACCTCTTCCAGGGAAAGCGAGCTGGGCGGCGCTGGAACGGAAAGGCCCCTCCGCCCCGAGTCCGGAGCCGCGCTTTGAGTTGCACCCATAGCTGTAGCTTTCCTCTTCATGCCCGGGACGGACCCAGGCTGGCGGCGTGTTCACGGGCAGCACGCAGCCGACATGCGCCGCCGTCGCTGGAAGCTCCTCTCGACGTTCTTGGCGAAGTGTACAGCTGCGGCACCACGCAGGCGGTGCGGCCGCACGTATTTATGGCCGCTGCCGCACAACGCGGAAGTGCAGCTCGAGGTTGGACGCTCGGTGAGGTCGAGTGAGGCAAAAGTAGCGACGATAACAAACGTTACCCGTCGCACCACATTTAACAGACGACGCCGGTCACAGTTCTCCTAAAGAGGTCCTGTTCCTGTCAGTCGAGCAAGGTCGCGCTCGTCAGTCGCCCCCAGGACACTCGAGCTGGCCGTGGGAGGCGCGGGCGGTGCTTGGCGCTACAAGAAACGCAGCGGGAAGGACTCCGACTCCGACTCCGCCTGTCCGGGCGAGGCTACTGGCCTACGCCGTGTAGAATTAATAGCGAACCCTTATAGTCTTCTCCGAAAGAAAACTTCCGGTATTCTTCCGGTAACCCCCCCCCCCCTCCTCCTCATTCACGTGGTCGGCCCTGAATTAAAGTAACATTAACTGAAGACCAAAAAAAAAAAAAATTTAGATTTTATTTTAGATTTAAACGTTAAAATGAAATAGTGTAGATTAAAAATACGTTACACTGTTTTAGTTGTATGGAT
The DNA here is from genome assembly GCA_036023855.1 of Gadopsis marmoratus. Classification (NCBI taxonomy): domain Eukaryota; kingdom Metazoa; phylum Chordata; class Actinopteri; order Centrarchiformes; family Percichthyidae; genus Gadopsis; species Gadopsis marmoratus. Next base: position 11,628 of record JAVQJF010083785.1, on the reverse strand, counting down.
TCAACCTATGACTGGATGAACTGACCTACATTTTACCATAGTTCAAGATCAGTGACCTTGCCCTTCTACTGGTGTGCACTTTACCAAAAGAGGTGCTGGGGATGACGCGATATTATTTGGGGGAGCAGGAATAGTGTGAATCGACTGAAAACGCAGCATTTCGTGTCGCGATGTGCGGAACCTTTTAATGCACTACACTGCATCGAAAGCAGGGAATCCCCAAATGTAGTTAAAATAACTCCAGGTAAGGAGTTTAGTCAGCTGTTTGCGATAGACACGAGTCAACACGTCCAAGGTGACGAATGCCAATCAACACAAGTCGTATCAGTTGCTCTGGAACTTGAGACCCTGTGAATACCACTGAACACAAGACTGGGTACTTTTTGGTAAACATGCAGTTAGAGGGACTGAACGCGATTTGTAAATATAGTCGTAACATCACCGATTGAAATGTGTGCATTAGTGACACTGAGCGGCTGAGGTGAAGCTGAAATCAAACGAGAGGACAAGTTATCTTGGAGTCTCTGATTTTTATTCAGTTTGACACCAACGTTGCACTGTATCATCACAACAATCCAGTATTGTGATAAATCCTATCTTCAAATGCAGTATGCTGGCGACCTTCCGGAGCAGACACGGGGCTGATCAATACAAAAGGTAAAGGATTTTATTGACTGAACAGATTCTATGACAAAAACAGTTTAAAAAAAAAAAAATCTTCTGCATTACACATTACTTTATTCCCAATGAGGTCTGGTCACTGAACGTCATTATTCTAGTAATACCTTCATATGACTTTAAAAAGGTAAAGAGCCAAATCATTTCATAAACTATGCGCACAGTCACAGTTTTTTGCAAATACAATAACATATTTTATTATTTTTTTACATGTTGAATAACTGCAGATTATATATAAAAAGGCAAATAAAAAAAAAAAAGGTTTCAGATGAATCCTAAAAGGGCTACGTGTCCACTGACGGACAAATCTCTACGCAGCTGTCAGTAACACGAATTCCATACCATCCTTTCCAGAACTGTGTGTCCCTTCCTCCGTGGGTAAAGAGGATGTATCTCACTCCTGGTCCGTAGTTCTGGAATACGTGGGTCATCTGAAAAAGTGTCAAATCAGTAAGTCTAGAGTTGTCCTTGGGCTTTGTGCCTCCTCTAAACATCACTGTAATGATAAATGACCCGTGTTCCGTTCATACCTGATTCCATTTCTCCTCTTTCCACTGCTGAAAGTAAACCGCCTCAGGGGCAAATGTCTGGACAGGCGTCTTGCTTTGATTCAGCAACTCTATACAGATCTCATATTTACTGCTGCAATCTATTCTTGTTATGTACCTAGTATAAGACGGAGACACACATGCAGACCGAGGCTTAAGTCAGTGACTTCACTTAGTCACACACAGTGTTGGATGTGGAATTGGTTTCATGTTTTATTTAGACTGTTTTTAAAATGGTTATTTCAAACTCAAAAAGTTATTCTTGTGTTTCGGTAAGCATGACAGCGATTACGGTTACACTCCGCAATTTAACTTGGTGGGCTCAATGCTATTATGCTTGATAGAAAACACGGCTTGTGATAATCTGGATGTATCCTTTATCATCAACAATCAGTGGCAGCACTTCATGTGTAATATTCTTACCAGTCACATATTCTGATGTCTGGCTGGAAGTCATCCATGAATGATGGGTTGTAACCTTCCTTCTCCAAATCAATCAGCTGGGACTTCCTGCACGTGCTGAACGACACAGAGGATGTTTTAGCTGCTACTCAATATGAATGTGCCATGCAAAATGGATACCATTTTAATTTTTTTTTTTGCATCTCTCCTGGTGAATACTCACGCAAAAGAGGTCACAAAGTGTTTCTGGACCGTCTCATCTGGATGTGGCACTCGAAGGTTAAATACTTGTTATCTATCACCACCATTCTCCAAAATCTGCCAGACATTCAGTTCTTCTAAAAAGAAAGAGGAGGGCTGTGAGAGACATCATGGTGCAGTGCAAAGGAAAACAATGGCCTTAAAGTCACAAAATGTTGATGGTGAAGTTAGTTTTGTGGCTTCTTACGTTCTCCTCTTGGATTCTTGATAATATTTCGTCTCTTCTTGCACATGAAGTAAAACAACCTCCGGTCTTTTGGCATCTTGGAAGCGTCGCAGAGGAGATATCCTTCTCTTCTACATCTCTCCCTCCACAGAGACGTGCTGTCAACCAGATCTTTCCACTGATGGCACACTAGCCGACAAGCACAAACCACCTGATCAGGAGGGAGATTCAGGAAGATCTCATCCAGGACATCCGGAGGAACAGGGATCTGAAAAGAACAGGCAGCACAGCAGAGTAGCTCAAACTCTGGATAATCTGTTTAGTTTGAAACAATTTTTCTTTATTGTGCCTGGCCTTCTCTTCTCCCCATATATGCACAAGTCTCGAGCTCAAATGTGAGCTTCGTTTCTTAATCTCTCCATGTTGGACTTGAGGCAAACGCCTCTGTAGCCGCAAATCCAACACCGAGACAGAGAAAACGCTTCTCTCCTCGGGCCACGATCAGGCTCTGTTTTGCACAAATGTGTCCTCTGTGACTCATTTGCACTGGAGCCTCGCTGCTGGGACAAACGGAAAAAGCATGGGCTCCCTTTTAGATCTCGTTTGTCTAATTACTATTTCTACACGTGCTTTTGTGTGTGTGTGACAAATAAAACGTACTTATTTATAGATTGATAGATAGAATCATTTTCTAATCATTTTAATAATTGTCGCCAAGTGCCAGGCTAAAAGAGATGGTCGTAACGCTCCAACTACCTGCAGGTCTTGTGTTACCGAGCAGGACCCGGAGCACCTGTCATCTACCTGCGACAGCCAGGTGGACGGTTCTGTAGCGGAAGTCGCTTCCGGTTTCGGACCGCGGTTCGAGGCGAGGCCGTGGGCTTCGTCCATAGCTCGCCTCTTCGTGTCCGGGGACACGGACATGCCGCGGGTGTAACTTTCGGCGTCTTCGCCTGCTACGTGCTCGTCGCCGAGCGGCGCAGCTCGGTCGAAGTTCAGAACGACTGTTACTTTCGCTTCCGCCCACGTAGGGATGCGCTCGTTACTCACTCCGGGGCGGCCCGGCTGGACGACAGCGGAGCTTTTGTTAAAGAAATGTAAACGTGTTTGTTTATTCAGTGACATGTCATCAGCCGAGAGAGAGAGAGAGAGGTGCAGATGTAAGGTGCTCCCGATTAATAATGTCTCCAAACACAACTGTTTCCGAGGCCTGATTTGTTGATTCCAGTCGTCCTGGGAAACGTTAAACGCATCTACACGGACAACAAACTGCGCTGCAGCTCTGGGTGTTCTGACGCCTTTCTGTCAGAACTAGCGTTCACTGTTTCAGCAGTTTGAGCCGCAGCAGCTCTTCTTCCTTGGACCAGGTTTTGGTAGGCCCTGGCCCCTGGCCCCTGCAGCCCGGGAACACGAGAACAAGGGCTGCAGTGTTGGAGCTGATGGCCGTCCAGCCATCACAGTTTGGGTCCTTGTCAAAGTCGCTCACATCCTTACTCTTGCCCATTTTTCCTGCTTCAACACATCAACTGCGAGGACAAAATGTTAATTTGCTGCCTAATATACCCCCCCCCAGATAATGTGTCTCTGACCAATCAGCTGACTTGGTATATTAAGTTGGTAACCAAAACGCATGATGTTCAGGACGAGTTGCATAGGTTGACTGCAGGGTATTGTACTATTTTGTAACATATGTGCCGCTACCCTGCAGTATCAAATGTCAGAAAGCAAACGCATTACACTCAATAGTACTTGCTTGTCAAAATGCTTTTGGGGACACGGTAAACAGTGGAGCAGTGCTTTCTTTCACCCACTGTTAACAATCCTGTCATCGCGTACACTTGTCATTGCTGTGACAGCTGCTGTCTCGAGCCTTCCAGTGTGGCAGATGCATTGTGCCCCTGATCCATATCGTCTTTAAAACGCAAGACTTTTTAACTCTGTTGATCGTCTGGTTTGATGATTGATTAAACCATATCATTAAATTTTCCTGGGGAAAAACACTGATAACTCGAGATTTGCCTGATGAAGACACCTTGAGACTTAATTTGAAGAATCATACATTAAGGTGTTGGTTGTGGGTTTCAGGAAACACGTGGTTATTATGTGTGCGCTCTTTGTATAATCCACTCGTTATGATTCCTAAATAAGTTGCCTTTTTCACAGGGAGTAAAACAATCTTTGGTCTTTCAGTTGGGAGTGCTTTCGGTTAATCCACTCCTTTCTATTTATAGCACACTAACTGGCAAACAAGTGAGGGGAAGGGAGATTCATGAAGATCTCACCCAGATTAAGAACAGGAGAAGACCTGCGGTGTAACCGACTAAACACAGTGCATCTCACAGAGTAAGTGTAACACTTGCATGCAATCATACTTAAGAGTACACTTAAAATGAGTGATAAACTATCCTTCTGAACTCAGATTACAACACTTTCCATGTAGATGTTTCCCTACACCGGACAAAATCTGAAGCTGTGCTGTTTCACCTTTGTCACTGGTGGATATTCCTTTACTTCCTTTTTATTACCTCCTCTTATAATAATGCATCAGCAGCTGTTGTTAGCACCTTCCACCACATTCATATTATCATTCAAATTCACACAATTCAGTGATTCTCTTCCTGAGGAAACTGGCCAATCAAAGTGAATGACTTGGGTTCACCAAAACCATTTCATCTTACAAACATTATATATATATATATATATATATATATATATATTTTTTTTTTTTTTTTTAAGTACCAAAATACTAGCTGTTGAGCAACATGAGAGAGACCGATTTTAATAATATGGCAAACAGAGGTGCATTGATGTCTTCAATCACATAGGCACTGCAGTTTGTGTACAATACAACACATAGAACTCAATCATAAATTACATGCCATACCAAAAATAAATGGATACCACAGAGGCTAGAGGACCTGGGAAATAAAATGGTAGCCATTGATTTTCGTGTCACATCAGAATTTCAAGCAGGCCACCACCCTGTCCATGGATACTGAATTATGATCAGTCCAGTCTGTGATGCATTTACTCCGCTCTGCATATTTAAATGAATATAAAGACAAAAGGTAAATGCACGATTGTATCTAAAACAGGGTTATCCATCTTCTGTCAAACAGCTGAGAGATGAGTCTTTTTGGTCAACGGAGGAGCTCCTATGTGTCTGCATCAATCCTGTGAGCTGTGCAGTGGAAACAAAGAACAAAGGCGTCAGGAATAACGCTGCTGGCAGGTAATACAGCTCGGTGGAATTTAGGAGACATTCTCTGAGTGGAGAGCAAATATTTTAAGATTCGTTGCATCAAACGCGTCTACAAAGGCTTAGGGTTCAAGAAAATTTCCTCTGCTGTCAGGAGCCTCTGAAACAGGGACAGGTCAGACCGTTGAATAGAGTATATGATCTACCAAATCATTAAACCTGCACTGAAGTAGCTACATGCTACAGTAATGGGGGCCAAACTGTGACACAATCCCCATATGTCGAGTGCCACTGTGGTGTATACAGCATGGGCCTTACATTGCTTTGGTATCCTGAGTGGTTCTGTGTCTCCTGACAGGACTTGATGCATGACTCCGCGGAACTGATACAGCACCTTCAGGCTCTTCTCCTCCCCCACACAGGGGTCGTAGAAGCCAGGGAGTCCTGACTGGAAAGACAACAAACTGTCACGCACCAGCAGCAGACTGACTGTACTATATAGAAATGCGATACGTATCAGGAAAATACTGTATCAATGTTTTGGATACATTCTGCGGGTCTGGATTACTGTACTTACCTTTGTGGCCTCAGTGAGGATGAGCTTAGAGTCCTTCACCAGACACTGCAGTGGCACAGTCACATCAATGACCTTTGCCCTCTCGTGTTTTCTACTGTTGTCTGTCACAAACTTGCCGTACCAGGCGTTGAGGATGATGAGACCTGGTTTGATCAGAAGCAGCAGCAAAGGTAGCGTGAATCAACTGGAAATTGAATGTGTTAGTGTCATTTTTAATGCATTTCAAAATGCAACTTTGTCACCAAATGGCCTAGTTAGTTTGAATCAAGGGTAGATTTCATGAATCTAAAGACAGACAGAAGAGACACCGATTTTTGATTGTTGTTAAACGTCAGCAGACAAATCCCTACTTTCACAATTTAATCATTTGACTCTTGCCTGCCAGCAATATTAGACACATTTTTAATAACAGAACCAGTGTCGTTTTTAAAAATTATGTTAAAATCTTATTGCAAGTCGTGTAACAAAAACAGCCCAGTTCATTTTAATTGCAAGATGCGTGAACAATATTGGAACCATTTCATAGAATGTAATCCATTGAATAAAGAAGGGCAGCTGTGTGGTTGTCATTACACACACACACACACACACTGCTATTAACTGTTACTTTACAAGTGCAAAGTCTAGAGGACCTCTGATGATACTAAAATCAAAGCTACCTCGACAGTGACAGGTGCCACAAGCCAATTATCACTTGCCAAATTCCCCCAGGTGAAAATTATACTGTCTGCTGAGAGCTTTTTGTTAGTGTTCTGTAATGATCAAAAGCAAACTAAAAATCACCAGTTACCACAAATCAGAATGAAAGCTAGAGGATCATTAAAAAAATCCACTGAACTTAATTTCCCTTATAACAGCTTTAACCCGCTATCTCCACAAAATCACATTAGATACCATCAGTGTCCACAAAGCAAGTTTCCTAATACTACAAAGCAAAGGTTCACACACAGGTCTTTACTTTGCCATGTGCACAGTGACTTTAGATTTCAGTGAACTGCTCAATAAGATCCCTAAAATCATGTATTCTACTTTAGGTTGGATGAGTAAACTGTTAATTCATGAAAAATTAACAGCAGTGATTGTTTTTGTTCTATTGCTAAATGCGGACTAGTCTTGTTTCAATCATGTAGTGAAAACAGACACTGCACCTCAGAAATTACACTTACAACATTCAACCAGGCATCAACACATTTCACCTAAAATGCATGAAAAACAGTTCAATGCAATGCAAGAGGATCAAATATCATCACAACATGCTTAAAAAAACACAACATTATACCCAGGATAAGCTCATCCCTAAAATATTACTGATCTTACCCATTCTTGACTCCTCGGCTTCAATAATCCTGCGCACAGACTCCTGCATGAGCAAGACCTTTGGAGATGACAAAGGCACACGGAGGAAACACAAACAATGAGATTTCACATCATATGGATTATACTAATGAATTTCACTAAGACTTTGCATCTTATCTAATCCCAACTCAGCCACCTTTTGTCTGACTGGTGTGGGACTTGTAATATTGCTTGACAGTCACCCACAATACCTGCATCCTTTATCTAACACTGAGTCAAAATGTAGGATAGGTACCACAGCTACATGCAAGCATGTACAATACTCACAGAAGACTCTGCCTCCTGTTTCCTCTTGGCTATATTGGAGGCCGAGCTCTCCCGCTGCTTCTCCAAGTCTCTGTTGAGTTAAAAGATAAATGGAGAAATAAAGTCAGCTCATAAAATCTGGCCATAATAACACACGTGGTGCTTCTTCCAATAACATTTCTTGCATGAAACAACTGGCTTAAAGTGAGGGTTTCTTACTCTTCCTTCTGGGCCCGCACGTAGGGCCGAATAATAAGCTGCTGGATGGCGAGGTAGAAAACCAGTGGTCCAACCGTGGCATAAAATACAGCACTAGGCAGGAGTTGGTCAGTCAGGTGAATAGGGAAGAAATACGTCTGGCTGGCTCTGTTTAGTCTGCAGATGGAGAGTTGGTTTCATTATTTATATCTGAATAGCCACTAACTGGCTGCTAAATTGGTTACTCCATGTAATATTTGTGGGAATATCTGTCTAAACAATCAAGAATACTAAGGCCACAATCGAAATTAAGTAAACTTCTAAGTATTCTCTGGGCTACGTGCAGCTATCTGCCTAAAGATGAACACGCGGCAAAGTCAAAATATGTGCTGTACTTTAGGTTAGACAGTGAATTATGTGAGATACTATAAATACCCAAGCTTTTAGACTCAAATCCCAGTACTAACTCGCATCTCAGTGGGTCCAATCCTGTGTCTACATCCTCAAAGATACACCCCCAGCGCAGACACAAGTTGTAGAAAATGAATTTGACTGGCTGACATGATGTCACGTCTTAATTCCTATGGGTGCCATGGAAACAGCGCCGTGGGGAAAACCCTCTGGAAGGCTAATCAGGAAACTGGAGCAAAGAGCTGCACTTACTTGATCTTGAGGGAGACGCCTTGGGGCACTCCCACGCTGACAGTGGCCCCAAGGACACTGTGTCGACTGATCTTCCTCTCAGCGCCGTACTCTACAACAGTCCCAAAGAATCCTGATCTGCAGCATAAAGACAAAGTCACTAACCTGTCGACATGCAGGCAAAGTTTACTTGAATTTGAGCTGTCAGTTCTTGCAAAGAAAACCGATAGAAAATGGATAGAAGTTTGAGTTGCTGTACAAACAGATCGACACTAAACAAGTGGAATTATAATTTTAGTGGCAGAAATAGAGGAAATACAGTCTTAACCTTTGTGTGACCTAATGTTCTAGCACATTACCACAGTGTACTTATTAAGCAGGTATGCAAGGCTGTCTTGGAGTGTATCAGCAAGGATAGTACTCTATGTATCAGAGTGCAGCTGTGTGAAGAGAGATGATGAGTTACAGTCGCTCACACCACATCTTGTATAAATAATTGCCTGAGAGAAGGAGAAGTGTGCTCTCAGTCTGATACTTTGTTGAGCGCTGTGACTGCCAGCTTGCAAGTGTGATATTAAAAGACCTCAGAAAGATGCTCTCTTGTTTGTGAGCTGCGGTCTTAATATGAATTTATCATACTTTACTGAGCCCTTAATCTTTGTCTGGTCCTCATCCTGGAACTTGTGCTGGTAGCTCATCATCACAAAAGTGTGAGGAATGCCAAGCTGCAGAGACAAAACGTAAATGATCATTTTGGCACAACCCTGACAAGCTGTTTAATGGTGTCTTGGCTTAAAGTAACATAGAACTACTGGCTGCTGACCTGCATTGCGAAGGTGAAATGGCTGCTCTTGGTGTCCCTGACTATGCTGGTGTTCATAGAAGACTGGATCCCCCAGCGCCACTGCAGATAGCCCATAGTGTTCTTGTCCAGGTGACGGGCCAGCACTGTCGTAAGCCCGGGACGCACCCCACGAGATGAAAACTGGAGCCCACACTGAGCGGTCACAAAGCTGAGGCAAAAGAAAATTGCATGATTACATGTTGTACTAATCGGAAAAAAAATACAGGGTACTGATTTATGTTCTCTTGCATTTCAACACATACAATCGAGGTGTCAAGTTTCGGAATATCTTCATTCCGAGGAGAGGTCCATGGGTGTCTCCGGCACCAAGCTCCACCTGTGTACACACAGATCACGTTTCACATCTTAAAAAGTCACAGCATGTTGTACCGGCAGACAGGTGTTTTGTGACAAACAGAGGCAGAGGAGGAAAGTGTGTCATTTATAGTATACGTCACAAAATGAGTGTGCGTGTGGTGCCCAGCCAGAATGCAGCATACCTCTCCCCACCCCTTGGCTGAGGTGACTCTTCTCAAGGCCAAGTTAATGTTGCCACCTCCGTTCCCATTGTGGGTTGACAAGGAGCCAGACAAAATGGCCGTGTCTTTTGTGGTAAGAGGAGCCTGCAGTAGAACACATAAAATGAGTCTTTTGATAAAAATTAGCTCCAACATCTGTCATAGGAACTTCCACAAATTTAACTGTGGCTACAAATCTTTCAATGCAAAGCATATTGTAGTGAATGCCACTTAAAAGCTCGTTTAGAATCTGGAGCAACCCATCACCTCTATGGATTGTGATATGTGCATTTTGTTGATTTCCAAATGTGGGATTGCCCCTCCAACCACGTCCTCATAGTCCTCCTCATACCGGTCAAAGAGGTCCGTGGCATCAATACCCACACTAATCGTTCCCTGTAAATAACAGGTTATGTAAATTATTATTATTATGTGAATTAACGATGTATAAAATATACACAAGTTGCACAATGTGGGGCTCGTTATCTACCCCTGAACATACCTTTGGGTTGGTCCTTTGCTGAAGCCTTCTCTCCTCTCGCTCTTTCTGAAGTCGCTCATACTCTTCTCGAATCTCTGCAGGGGTTCTTTTTCTTTCCACCACCTGGAATAAGAAGACACGGTCGAATTGGCTGCTTCACAGGTTGCAGATAAAGAGTCATAGTGGAAGAAAGTTCACCAGAATTTCACGCTCCCATATGTTCTTCCAGAAAAGATACTGTATTTCATAAATTCAACTCCATATAGGACAGGGAAGTCTTGTGCTAAGATTACAATCTTTATGCTATGAGACCGCAATGCCAAAATATTATGCTTACTGTACGTGCAGTGTGGTTGATACTTTAAAATTAACTGTGTATTCTCAAGACGAGACCCTAAAGGGTGAGCAATTCAGATAGAACCAATTTTGTGCATGTCATTTCATTTGATGCTCTTCTCTTACAAATGCAGCTTCAATTACCACAATGGGTAGACTTTTCTCAATGAATATCAAGTGCATGTGGTGTCTTGTTTAGGAATTACTGGCCACCACAGTCACCAATGGACTTACCTCCCATCCTTCAACATCGAGTCCTCGCTTGCCGTAGATATCATAGATAGCTCGTGCCTGTGGGTCACTAAGCACTAGAAAGACATGGATAAACACCAATAATATTAAGCATCAGAATAGTTTGTTTCTAAAAACTGTAATGTAGACCAGCATATACTCAAGTCAGCTTCGTATATAAACAAAAAGTTGACTACATGTGATCAAAGCTTTTCTTACCTTCATATGCTTCATGTACAAAGGTAAAAAGCTGTTCTGCTTGACGCTTTAGTTCAGGGTCCCGGTGTTTGTCTGGGTGATACAGCATGCATAAGCGCCTGTATGCTGCCTTCAGCTCCTCCTGTGTTGCCTGAAGCCCAACATTGAAATGGAGAACATGTTAAAAGTAAAGACGGGCAGGGGAACTTCATCAACAACATACAAAACACACAGCATGATGTTGATACAGCTGATCTCCCCTATTACCAACTTAACTTACATCATCCGAAACTTATTTTAACTTTTTCAAGTTTTCCAACCATGCCGAAATGCTGTTTTAGATGACGTGTGATGAAACAAAACTTCTTACCGCTGTTGCTTCAATTCAGATTATAATTAGATTGTTGGGAGATAAATTAAAGTGCACAAGGTATTGCCCCAGTCATCATAGTTATGTGTATGCACATTCATGTAGTCTAGTCTACTGTTAACGCAACAACTGTCATTTTCAATTCAGTTAATTTAATTTATATAGCGCCAAATCATACGAGAAGTTATTTCAGGGCACTTTTCATATAAAACAGGTCTAGACCGTACTCTGATTTTTAAACTCACTAACGAAGACCATGATTCATTTTGTGTTTTACTGCATAACATACAATGGGGATGGATTAAACATTTTCTAACCCATTATTGAATGAACATGTCATGTAAAAAAAAAAAAAAAAAAACGCTCAACCATTCGAA